>JAVTVY010018505.1:0-35000 GCA_036873755.1 Hanleya hanleyi
TGGGATTGGAACATATTACATAGATCTGTATGGTACAATAGTGAGGTCTCCCTCATTCTAGCTTGGTGTATTCTTTCCCTGTTCCCCCCCCCCCCATCCCTCCCCCCCCCAAAGTTTTTATAATATTAAATCATTCCATTATCACTAGAGTATGCATAGAACTGATAGTCTTTTGGAAGCCTATCGATAAAAATAAATACAGCTGTTCTTCCTTCATCTCCCATCATCTTCCTTCATCTCCCATCATCTTCCTTCATCTCCCATCATCTTCCTTCATCTCCCATCATCTTCCTTCATCTCCCATCATCTTCCTTCATCTCCCATCATCTTCCTTCATCTCCCATCATGCCTTCCCCTTGTTTTATTTTTAGATTTGGGATGAGGCCATTGCCCAGCTTGCACAGAAGTGGGTGAAGCAGTGCATTGTGGGACATGATGCGGGGAAGTCGAGAGAGATTCCTGGTAACTTAAGAATGTTTCTGTATTTCAACCTGCCCTTCCACCATTACCCATCTCCTGTTTCATTTTACAAACAGATATCAGTTTGGTTTATGTTTTATCTAATGATTCTCTAAAACGACAAAGGCAGATAGTCAGTCCAGGCAGGCAGTCAGTCCATTACGCACCTGTAGATGATCTCATCAGATTTCTTATAGGCTGTTAGTCAGTCCATTGCCCACCTGTACGTAGATGATCTGATCAGATTTCTTATAGGCTGTTACAGTCAGTCCATTGCCCACCTGTAGATGGTCTCATCAGATTTGTTATAGGCTGTCACATTTAGTTCTTGTCTTTTTTTGAAACTTTTTGTATTGTTTTAGACTTTGAAAACTTTTATCAGGACTTGGACAAATACTAATACTCACAGACCAATAAACTTACTAACATATCTTTATATTCACATGCAGATGACGTGGTTAGATTTTCAGTTTGTTTTTGCAGTTTTTCAAATTTCTACTCCCCCGTTTTCAAGGGAAGGCGGGGTGCATCTGTGTCCTAGAACTAAATTTAGCATTCACTAAATCTGTAGTTCATAATTCAATTTGCTGAATAAATAGGATGATAAGGATATTCATGTCAAAGGTATTGAAGATCTGAGACGGTATTTGACTATAGAGATTGTTATACTGTTCATCCAAACAGGCTATGGAGTGTTTGTTGGCCAGAGTGCGGCAGGAGGATATAAAACTTGGAAGGGGGCCATTAAAGGTTGGCACAATGAGATTGAGGAGTATCGCTTTGGGGAAAACCCTGAAGATTATGTCACCAGTAGAGTGGGTGTTTTACATTATGTACAGGTGAGTTTGTTTGATGATCAGACTAAGGACCATTTTAATTCATAAACCTTGATGTTTTACATGTGAAACTAGCTGGCTAGTGATGTCGAGTGAAGTTCAGTCATTTACACATGCTAACTCCATGCAAGCTGAACACATATATCGGTGGGATATCAGGAATGGGTGGGGGGAGGATATAATTTGAGCAGAATAAAAAATATGAAACACTAGCACATAGTTTTAATTGTTTTCTGGTGAGAATGAAAAATGTGATAATCATACTATCTGAATGCACCAGAACACAGGTTTTGCATCTAAAATTTGCATCTAAACTTTTCTAGGACTGGATGCTGAATCATACAACACCATTTTTATCCTCCGCCATGAAGTGGTGGGAGGACTTGGAAGTGCTAGCCGTCTGTCCGTCCGTCCGTCTGTCCAACATCTTGTGAACGCGATATCTCGAGAACAATTTGACCAATCGACTTCAAACTTGAGAACGTGCTTCACATCAGTTAGACGGCCATTGGTATTGATTTTCACTGAGGTACGTAATCCAAGATGGCTGCCATTGACCATATTGGATTCCGTCCGTCCAACGTCTTGTGAACGCAATATCTCGAGAACAATTCGACCAATCGACTTCAAACTTGAGAAGGTGCTTCACATCAGTTAGACAGCCATTGGTATAGATTTTCCCTGGGGTACCTAATCCAAGATGGCTGCCATTGACCATATTGGATTCCGTCCATCTTGCATCTTGTGAACGCGATATGTTGAACAATTTGACCAATCGACTTCAAACTTGAGGAGGTGCTTCACATCAGTTAGACGGCAATTGGTATTGATTTTCACCGAGGTATGTAATTCAAGATGGCTGCCATTGACCATCTTGGATTACGTCCGTCTCGCATCTTGTGAACGCGGTATTGTGAGAACAATTTGTCCGATTGACTTCAAACTAGAGAAGGCGCTTCACATCAGTTAGACGGACACTGGTATTGATAAAGATGGCTGCCATTGACTATCTTGGATTCCATTCGTCTTGTATCTTGTGAACGCTTCATCCAATTGACTTCAAACTTTAGAAGGTGCTTCACATCAGTAGACGGCCATTGGTGTTGATTTTCATTGAAGTAATATGTAATCCAATATGGCTGCCACTGGCCATCTTGGATTTCACTCGCCCATATTGTACCTATCTGTGTTGTGAACACGATATCTTGAGATCTATTCCACCCATCGATGTATAATCCTCACCATCCACAAATCCATAAACAACTACAGACTTACATTCCAGTGTTACACTACCCATTACTGCTTCCCAAACCTCCTCAACTTGTCTCAACATTTCCAGATAATTGTCTCTTTCCACATACACACATCCACTTACCAAGTTATATTTAAGGAGATATTGGAAGCGTATATGCTGTATGCTCTCAAACAGGCTACTTAGCGGAGGACCTGCCAGCTACTCAGCTTGTACATCTAGTTTTGAAAATAGGCAGGCACATGCATTCCAAAACATGACAATTCCCGACTGAGTTCCGGATCTAATTTTATCATTCATCCAGAAATCTAAAGGTCTTCATGAATCGGAAATATACGGTCAGAAAGCACCAGAAAGCACTTTCTTACAGCTAGATTGATGAAAAAGAACCAGAAACCCCTGGATCCAATAGGGGGGGGGGGGGAAGTGAGATCCGCTAGAGGTATCTGCACATACATCACTCTAAAAGTTCTTCGAAGTCACAATATGCAGACTTCAAAATGCACCATAACACACCATTAAAACTGAAATATTTTTTTAATCCTTTTTGAATCATCATGTCAGTTGCCCATAATCCAACTAATAAAAAAGTCTGGCTTTATTTGTATTTTTAGGGCAGTGATGTGCATCGTCATTCTGTCATAGAACTGCATGCCCCAAAGACTGTCTACTTTCCAAACACTATTTCCGCAGATAAGATACAGTCTTCTCTCTATATTTTACAACATGTGGTAGACAAATAGTGATAAGGGTGATAAATGTTGTCAAGGGTGATAAATATTATCAAGGATGATAAATATTGTCAAGGGTATATACTTGTCTTGACAAACATTGAAGACAGAGCTTTTTCAGAAGCAATGGTGACTTTCTAATACGGTATTGCAGTTGAATATGGTTTTTGGCTTATTTCATATAGATGGTACAGAATACCACAGCACTGGTGGGCTGTGGCTATGCTGAGTGTGTAGACAGTACATACAGGAGATATTTTATCTGTAATTATGTTAGCGGGTGAGTAGAAATTCAGTTTTAGCACCATAATTTACAACATGTATCAACTGAGCTATCAACCTTCACCTCAAAATTAATAAATCAGTATATCCTAATGGCATATTTTGAAAGTTAAATGTAATGAATAAGCATACAGGCTGCCAGTGTATCCAGAGATGGGCTCCCACCTTCATGGTAGCAGACTCCTTGATATTTGCTGTCATCTCTGATTGCCTTGTTGCTGATTGCCTTGTCACAGATTGCCTTGTCTCTGATCGCCTTGGTAGCAGACTGCTTGATATTTACTGTCATCTCTGATTGCTTTGTTGCTGATTGCCTTGTCACAGATTGCCTTGACTCTGATTGCCTTGGTAGCAGACTGCTTGACATTTACTGTCATCTCTGATTGCTTTATTGCTGATTGCCTTGCCACAGATTGCCTTGTCTCTGATTGCCTTGTCCAGTCTGAAATGTAATATGAATTGTTCTGCTCTATATTTGTAGTAATGCTGGAAGACCAGCTTACCCTTACAGAAATGGAACACGGTGTAAACAATGCCCAGGGCATTGTCATGATGGGTTGTGTGGTATGTCACTTGTAACTCTTTTTCCATTCTGTTTTAATTTTGTGTTCTTAATGAAAGTGTGCAACTTGTTTGAGTATTAAAACGGCATTCAAAGAAAGGATTTTTAAATCAATATAAAGTTGAGTAACTAGCAGGTCCCTCTATAGAAAGCCTGTCTGAAAGGGCACCTTCTGCAGCATCACTACTAAAATTATCTCAACAAGGCTTTCACAGTGAACTTTGGATATGAGGCAGCAATAACTGTGTTAAAAGATCAAGAGTGTAGAGGTGCCCAAACAGTGTTCAGGAGTCTGAGTTGTCCCTTTGCTATTGTGCTCACTAGCAAATATGGCTGCTATTTAGATTTGAACCTCTGTGACCTTTGAAAATAGGTCACGGCCAGTGAAGTTGAACATGACCTAGAAGCCTTAATAAGCCAGCATTGTACCAAATATCCAGTCTCCAGCTCCATCTGTTATTGAGGGGCTATTCAAATCTTGACCTGTGACCTTTGAAAATAGGTCAAGGTCAGTCTTGAATGGTCAAAGGCCATAAAGATCAAGATGTGGATAGAAGTAATATATTTTCCTGAACGATATTTGGGCAACTTGACATTATTCCTAGTTTGTTGCGGAATGAAGAACAGGGTGATCATTGGCTGACAGGACTATATTAGCTTGGTCAAATCTAGAAAGATCTGGAAATAATGTGGAAATTGATATTCAATAATATGGATGAACCTAGATAGATTGATGGTATAGTAATATATGGTACATCAGTCATTCATTTTTGAGGAGAGTGATCACACTTCCACAGCATTACACTCCTGAAAATGAGCTCAGGAGTGTGAAAAATAGCGTAGGGAGTGTGATATCACATTCCTTAAAATCATTTTTTCGAAATTTAGGATTGTGATTCACATTCAGCACTTTCAAGAACGAAAGACTAGCTGGTACATGGTGGAGGATATCTCCCTCTTCTGCTGGGATAGAATAATTGGTGTTACATGTACAGATACAATCTCACCACAGTCCAACAAATTGAAATATCATATTTTGTTTTCCAGATTGTGGGGGTAAATACTGTTTCAATGGCGGAAAAATAGATGTCACCACCTGTACATGTAATTGCAAGTCCATATACAAGGGAGATAACTGTACTACCTGTAAGTTAAATCTATGCAAGTAGACAAACAGATACAGATGGACTAACAGACAGATTAGAATTTGGGTTTTTGCCTACCCCTGGCAGTGCCAGATGGGTGTGCCCTGCATACAAATGGAATCTCTGACTCTATAATTCATTTAGGGTTCAATTTTTGCACATATTTTCACTGGGCAGAACCCTTAATGGTAATGGATTTTGGATGGAAAACCAGACTCTTATATTGCATATTCAGACAGACTTCAAACTGTAATACTGATGTACAATGTACACAGATGAACAGACAGAAGAATTTTAATATGTATGGCATGGAAAAGTTATGTGTTTACTATTAGACACAGTGATGTTGTGGCAACATGCATGGAATGCACATACTTGATGATCATTTGGTAGCAGAGTATATTATAGAGTTCATTGTAGAGAATAGTTGAACTGCCCAGCAAGGTAGGATCATTTCTTTACTTGCTGAATGGCTCAGTTTCACATTATTGGGAGAACAAAGAATAGCCTGTCTGCTCGCTGACTTGTAACTAACTCAAGCTGATTAGCTGCTGGGTTGTATAATTTCACCTTGCCCTATCTTTTAACAGAGTAAGACTATTTTTAACTGGTAAACTGACATAATTTTATACGCATGTTCTATATTTTCCCTGTATTCAAGCATAATGACACTTTCTTTGAATACTGGGAAAAATGCCAGCGGGGGTTAAAAGATAGGGCAAAGTGAAACTGTAAAACCAAGTTGCTAATCAGCTTATATAAAGTCATGGGTCATTGAACTCATTCTCTCAATAATGTGTAACTGACTCATTGGGTATTCATGCATAATAATTCAATCAGTTTTATCTCACTTTCCAACTTGACTAAATCAAAAAACTTGGACATCATGTAGATGTTTGCATCATGTAAAGTAAGCCAATTGTGAACAATCAGAGCTGAATATTGAGAGAATATTTCTTGTAAATGACTCTAAAGTGTGTTTTAAAGTGATCAAACTATTAGAGAATGTACTGAGTTTGCAAACAAAATATTTTTCAAATGTTTAATTTAATGTACTGCTTTAGAAAAACTGCAGTAAAAATGGAATGAAATCTTTAAAATTCCATTTGGACATGTACGTTTATTTCTGCAAAAGTAGCTATTATGAGTGAGTTTTGATGTATCTCTTCCCCGCAGTGGAGTGTCCAGAGGATGACAAGTGGTTTTGCGGGACTGATTATCCACCATCCTATTGTGATAAATATGGGAACACCAAGTACAGCTGTCCTTACATGTGTGGATTATGTCACGGTAAGGTCATGTGGGTACATACAAGGGGAATGTGATTATTAACATCATCCTAATGTGATAAATACAGATTATAATGTGATTAACTATGTCACAGTAAGATCATGTGGGTACATACAAGGGTAATGTGATTATTAACATCATCTTAATGTGATAAATACAGATTATAATGTGATTAACTATGTCACGGTAAGGTCACGTGGGTACATACAAGGGTAATGTGATTATCAACATCATCTTAATGTGATAAATACAGATTATAATGTGATTAACTATGTCACGGTAAGGTCACGTGGGTACATACAAGGGTAATGTGATTATTAACATCATCCTAATGTGATAAATACAGATTATAATGTGATTAACTATGTCACAGTAAGATCATGTGGGTACATACATGGGTAATGTGATTATCAACGTCATCTTAATGTGAAACATAAAGAAGATTATAATCTAATTAACGATGGCACAGTAAGGTCCTGTGGGTACGTACAAGGGGAATGGGATTATCAACATGCTAATGTGATAAATGCCGAAAATTATCTGTTGAACTATGTCGGGGTGAGGTCACACATGGGTTAATAGAATCTGGTTGTTTTATACAAGGATTCGATCACTAAATCAACAGGTCAAATTCTGATTAGTCTCTATTGTCAATAGAGGGTGTGACCTCACCCTGACATAGTTTTAGAAGCAATATACATTGTCCTATAAACATATAATTGTGTACCGTTTAAGGTAGTCCTCTGGTGGTTTTGAGCTTCGGCGGCCATTTTTCATGATTTTGCCTGTTTTTCCCAGTAGGTTATCTCCATTTCCTAGGTTAAGAGATAGGGATTTCCTTTAAAAATCTTCTAGTCGAGAAATTTGAGATTGTGATTATCTTCAATGAGTTAAAATATAAGAAAATAAGAAAAAGTTGAATACTATTTATATGATTTTATTCATGAATATGATTCAAAACCGGGGCTATTCCCTATGTTTTCTGGGTTATCAAATGGAGTATGGGTCTATTTAACAGTGCCTACAGCTAAAAAATGCACTCGAACCTATAATTTTTTCTTTGTTTTTTCTCATCTTACTCAATTATGAATGCAACAACACACATTATTCAAAAAGTTAATTAATTTGATTTAACACCAGCGGCCATCCTTAAGCTGGGAACAGACACCTTTCTTTTCTACATAGAATAGCATCATGTGCTATGCATGTCCTTCAACATGGGGACCCTTGTTGAACAAAAAATGACGGGTTCGAGAGTAATAACTATATAAAATGAATTTCTTGATAGAGATGCACATAAATTTTTAGCCAGATTTCAGTTTAAAAAATGGGGTTCATCAGGTTTTTCTCTTCAAAATGAACAAAACCTCCTTTTTGGGGCATTTTCTCATCTATTTCCATGTTATTCTATTAAATTGAGATGGTTTGCATGGTAACAAGTTAATAAAATTCTGCATAGTTCATCAATGCACATATACATTCAGTACACCAAAGAGTAGATTATTCTTGCAAAATTTAATTTTTCCCAATTCAAAACTTATTAGGACCTTTGCCTGAGGTGTCGGTCTCTAGTTTGAACATCTACAGGGTTTGATTATATCAGTCCATATACTGCTAAAACAATTTTAAAAAATTGCATACCAAGACAGAACAGAAAATTGTTTGTGTTTCGGGTCTCTGAATCAAATGGGCCATTTAACCTGGAAGGAAGTGGGGGAAATTCATGAGATACTGTAGTGTAATAAATTCCAGCAAGACTCAGAAAGTTGGTGAGCTCACTGGGACACTGGCCCTTTGATGCTCTTAAAAACTACATCGATGTTCACATACTCGCAGTTAAAGGTGAACTGAAAAGCTTTCCAATGTTCTGTTAAAATGTCATAAAACAAGAACTTCTATAGTTGTTAGAATTATGTGTGGTAATAGTTCTGTGGGTTATTGTTTTATTTTGGGTATATGAGAAGTCAAAACTTATACCGAGAGCCAGAACTTTTAAAAACGTCATCGCTTGCCTCCCGTTGTTTTTGGAACGTCATGACGTTATAGTGGCCCTCGTTCATTCATCCGACGTAGCATGACGTCACATTTGAATAAAACTTGAATGAAGGGGACCACTATAACGTCATAACGTTCTACAAACCAAGAGAGACTAGCGATGCAAGTTTCCAAGACGGATTTATAACAGGATAACTTAACTATTGTTATTAGTACAATTTTGCGAACTATATTTGCCCCAAAAACGTATAAAAGTTATGTCACATAAGACAAGATCTATATAAGCAACAATTTAGATAAAATTAAAAGCTTTGCAGTTCACCTTTAAGTAATACATGTACAAGTTGAAGGATTTTCAACAGGAAAAAAAATCTTTCACTTATAGTCAATTGGTTATTAGAAGTTTCCTCATCAGATTGCATTCATATTTTTAGGTCTGAACAAGACATACATGTATGCTATGCCAACGACGGAGAGTCCTCTCCTGTTTATGTCAGAACATGGATGTCTGCACCGAGGGCCACGGGAAAGCCCAGGTAAATTCATGACCCCAAACCTTTTGTTCTGACCTTGGTACATGTATGTAAATTGATGTTGATTTTGTTTGGTGATCTTGATCTTAAATGTTGATCTTGTGATGATGATTTTGACCATGAATGTTTTACTTGACCTTGCATGGTGACCTTGTGCTTGTATGGGGACCTGAAATAAATAGCAGGTGAATTACTGATTATTGAGTGGAATAATTAACTTTATTATTAGGGCTGTTCCATTTAAAAAGGTATGGGAGGGGAGGAAGGCACTCAATATATTATTCTATGGGACTCAGCCCACACAATTCAGAAAAGTCACCTCGGCAAAAAAAATGTCATATTAAAATAATTCCTATTTAACACCATGTTAAATATTGCTGAGGTGACCTGATTATGCCACGGCATTTACCTCGGCAATTGCTGATTGTTGAGGTGAATTGTGTGGGCTGGGGACTCATGGGAGGAAATTCCCTTCGATCCATGTTACAACATTGGGAAGGTCAATAAAATTTCTATGGGTGATGGGGTAGAATTCAAAGCTGCCTTCCGCCCCTCCCATACCTTTTTAAATGGAATAGCCCTTACAAGTATGTTATCCTCTTTGGAAACAATCAGGTGTCTTGAAGAGTTGTGGACATTTACAACATAACTACATGTAGGTCAGATAACACATGGTATTTGATTTGATGTACTTGTATACAATTGAACATTTTTAAAGAATATGTTATGAGAGTTCAAAGCAATATAGAATATGAACACTTTCTGTACATTTTTTAGAGAAATGTTACAAGTTGGGTTCCCGAGGTCGAGATAGAGAAGATTGTGAGACAGAGGGTGGCTTCTACACATGTGATGACTGCTGGTCCGCTGCTGTCAGAGATAAACATTGTCCTGTAATGTGTGGCGTCTGTGACCGTATGTCTTACATTTTTCTGGAAAAGCCTTCTTTGATTTCAAGTTCTGTGACCATGTTAGAGATAAACATCATCCCGTTAAAATTTATCTGGAACAACTCTCGGTGATTTCAAGTTCTGTTACCAGGAATGACAGTCATTAGTGTGATCTATCTGTCATGTTACTCTTTGTGTCGACCCATATGTTTGCTATTTAAGAGCATTGTCTTGTGAACATCATGGAATACTCAGTACACCTATAGGTGTGACCTCAAAGTTTCAAAAAAGTGTTCCGTAACAGAGTCTGGAGGATGTACGGTTTGGAATGCCAGTGTAAATATTATGACATCATGCGAGAGCTGAAACGAATGACAAATTTAACATTCATATAGTTTAGAACTATTTGAATAGTATAAGAACATTCATTGACAGCCGCCACCGACTGACTGTGACAGACAGTAATAATAACTCAAGTTGATGGTCAATACCTCACCAGACATAGAAATATTTTCTGGTAATTGCCGAAGTGAAACCATGCATGGCAGTATGAGAAAAGCTCCTTGCCGAGACCACATGTAACATACGGCCCATAGTCACATCTGCCAAAGTTATTTGTCACCATCTATATATTTTTGCTAAGGGCTCTTCCATTTAAAAAGGTATGGGAGGGGTGGAAGGCAGCTTTGAATTATACCCCACCAGGGCTCGCGAATTAGCTAGCCCGACGTCCCGGGACAACCAAAAATTATGTCGGGCAAGTAAATCTGGCAAACTGTCTGCCCGACGGGCAATCAGAAATTTAGCTGTAATTGTCAATGCTACTGTTCCTTGCTGTAGTCGGCGGACTCGACTGCCTATCAGCGTCAGTCTCAACTCTAACTATCGCAGTGAAAGTGAAAGCCATGCCGTCGGCCATAACTGGAAAAATCCTGTGGGTATCCCACCCATGCGCCACGTAAACACGCGTCACAGAATATCCTTCGCGACGACCTGGTTACAGACTAATATCAGCCAATCAACGCAGACTTCATCATTTTGCGCGGGACGGACCACATTGTCAGTGCAGTGAGTTGACAAGACGTTTAAAATGGACAAGTATCTGGCTAATCGTGAACTCCCAACGACGGGGGATAAACGTCTACGAGAGAATACTGACCGTAAGGATCAGGACAATGAACGAAAACAAAAGCGAGCGTTTGTGCCTTCATGGGTGAAGGAATAATTTTGGCTGGAGTACGATGATCAAAAAAGAGCTGAAATGTTCTGTCGAGTGTGCAGGCGATTTCCTCAGCTGGTGGACGCGAACAATCCGTTCTTGCCTGGAATGAATCATTTCCGCAAGGACCTGGTTCGAACACAATTGTTCTCTCCACCAAAAGAGGTGTTAAAAAATATTTGTTTTTATTTATATCACGTTCTCATCCGCAGATTCAAGTCAAATCTGAAACTCGGTAGTAAAGCCATCTGTGGTCCATAAAGAATTTCTATGTATTGGTGAACTTCAGGTTACACATTATCATTCGGGCTAGTAAAAATATTTTCGGGCAAGTAAATTTGTACTACTGGCTGCCGAAGGGCAACTAGATTTTTTGATATTTTGCGAGCCCTGCCCACCACCCATAGAAATTTTATTGGTCTTCCCAATGTTGTAACATGGATTGAAGGGAATTTCCTCCCATGACCCATAGAATAATATATTGAGTGCCTTCCTCCCCTCCCATACCGTTTTAAATGGAACAGCCCTAACACTGACATTTAGGGATCTACTTGGCATTAGCATCCACCAAGGATTTCTTATTTATCTAGAGTTACTCATCACTATACCAAGTTAACAGTTTACTTAATTGCTTTAAGTTAACATCACACAACATGCCTATTTGTTATTGTTGCAGGGACCATCTCGAATATTCGAATGCCATTTTTCCATTGCAATATTTGTATATTGACATACTGCAAATATGTTCGACTAATCATTCAGCTCTGCATCAGGATTTTTTCTGCTTTCATTTCAGATGAAAGCTCTTGAATCTTTTCGCAATGTGAAACTTTGTTTAGAATCAGTTTTGAGTTTTAATACAAAAAAAAATGACTGTCTTGTGTTTCAGCGCCCTGTGATGGGATGCGATGTCAGAATGGCGGAACTCTCAAACCTGAGACTTGTACCTGTAACTGCTTACCAAACTTCAGTGGAGAAAATTGTGAAAACTGTGAGTAAATTTCTTTTTATACGCCCGCCCAACAGGGGGGATGTATTAAGGGATGACAGTTTCCATCGATCTGTCCGTCCATCCCATCTTGTCCGGTCTATATCTGGGACGGTTTTCTATCTACGTTTCCAATTATTGGTGAGTGGATACCCTACGGAGAAACAATGTATCGCATACTGAAATGGAGGTCGAGGTCAGAGTTCAAAGATCACTGGCCGAAATATCAAGAAATCATTGAACCGTTCGTCCTCGGTCTAAATCGGTGACCGTTTTCTATCCACAGTTGCAATTATTTGTGAGTGGATATCGCGTACCAAAATTGAGGGTTTTTTACCCCTCGGGCAGATTCTGCCCGAGCGGTATTGTCGTTGCCTCCGTCGTCTGTCCGTCCGTCCGTCTGTCCATCATATCCTTGTAAACACATTATCTCAAAAAGTCCTTCACTTACAACAATGAAACTTCATACAGTTGTTTAATACAGCCAGTACCAAAGCCTATTGAAAGTCGGTGCCATTGGATGTGTTTTTCAGGAGTTATGCCCCTTTATACATGTCTGGCTGTTTTTATCCTTGTAAACACATTATCTCAAAAAGTCCTTCACTCACAACAATGAAACTTCATACAGTTGTTTAATGCAGCTAGTACCACAAGCCTATTCAAAGTCGGTGTAATCGGATGTGTTTTTCAGGAGTTATGCCCCTTTATACATGTCTGTTGGTCCATATCCTTGTAAACACATTATCTCAAAAAGTCCTTCACTCACAACAATGAAACTTCATACAGTTGTTTAATACAACCAGTACCAGAAGCCTATTGAAAGTCAGTGCCATTGGATGTGTTTTTCAGGAGTTATGCCCCTTTATACATGTCTGTCTGTTTTTATCCTTGTAAACACATTATCTCAAAAAGTCCTTCACTCACAACAATGAAACTTCATACAGTTGTTTAATACAGCCAGTACCAGAAGCCTATTGAAAGTCGGTGTAATCGGATGTGTTTTTCAAGAATTCTGCCCCTTTATACATGTCTGTTGGTCCATATCCTTGTAAACACATTATCTCAAAAAGTCCTTCACTCACAACAATGAAACTTCATACAGTTGTTTAATACAGCCAGTACCAGAAGCCTATTAAAAGTCGGTGCCATGGGATGTATTTTTCAGGAGTTCACACAAACCTGTGTGGATTGCTGTGAATAGACAATAATCGTTCGACTACATCTACTATAGGTAATCACTGCTCTATTGCTATATTGTTTTGTCTGTCTACGATCTATATCATACAGGTAAAATTATGCCCACCCCAAATATGTGAGTTGTTGGCGTCAGAAACATTATTTCCACAATTGCTCTGGGCCCGGCCCGAGGGGTCCCGATGGCGACAGCCACATGTTATACTTGCTGACAGGCCGTGGTTCTGTCTGGGTACTCCCCCACCATTCAAACTGGCTGTCACCATATGAGTGAAATAACATTGACTGTGACATTAAACCCCCCCCCCCCCAACCAAAAGCCTAAAAATCAGTAAATCATTGATTATTGACACTTTTCTCAACAGTTCCAGGTTTTGGATACCCTAGGGGCGATAATGTTTCGCATACCAAATGTAGGGTGAGGTGAGAGGTCAAAGGCCACTGGCCTAAAAATCAGGAAATTATTATAGTAAAAAAAATTGTGAGTAGATTTATTAGGGGGAAAAGATGTGTCCTATAGGTCAGGTCAAAGGTCACTGTGACCCCAAAATCAGAAAATCATTGAAAATCACTTCCAATGTCAGGGGGACACGTACCAAAATTTAGGTCAAGGTCGAAGGTAAAGGTCGCTGTGATCCCAAAATCAAGAAATTGTTAAAAACCATGATTTTATGTGTCCGTAGATATATTTGGGAAGATGATGTGTCTCATGTTCCAAAATTTAAGTCAAAGACAAAGGTGAAGGTCATTGTGGCCCCAAAATGAGGAAATCATTAAAAGACACATTTTCTGGCATCAGTAGATACATTAGGGGGAGACGATATTTCACTTGCATAAATTTAGGTCAAGATCACTGTGATCCCAAATCAGAAAATTTTAAAAAATCACAATTTGATGTGTCCATGGACACATTCGGGGGAGAAAATATGTCTTGTTTCAATATTTAGGTCAAGGTAACTGTGACCCCAAAATCAGGAAATTATTGTTAAATGTGAGTAGTGTGACTAATGTCACAGGACCTACGAAGTAGGGTGGTCACCTAAGTAGGTCAAATTTTCATCAAAACTAGATCAGCTCAGAACTTGCTGGTAACAGTCTCCTAATGCACAGTCATGCAAAAAATCAAGATTCTAATGTCAACGGTTCTCCTTATTTTGCCAGAGAAAGGATTTGGAATAAATCGTAAATCTCTAAGGATATTTGGTGGCGGTGGGGGGGAAATGTGAAGGGACATCACATCCAGTGACGTGGATAATGTTATAAATATAGAAAAAAATGGCGGGACAGGTATAGGGAATTTGGGAGTAATATTAACGGTATGGAGAGGATCTCAAAGGTTATAGCCATAGTTGTAGCGAGAGATATGCATAGCAATACACGGATACCTCGAGGAAGATGACTTGGGGGTCCAAGCGTAATGTTATAGGTCACCTAAGTAGGTCAAATCAAAAGTAGGTCAGCTCAGAACTTCCTGGTAACAGTCCCCTAATGCAAGTTCTTGCCAAAAATCAAGGTTCTGATGTCAACGGTTCTCCTTATTTTGCCGACGAAAGGATTCGGATGGACTGACTGACTGACTCACTCATTACCGGACAATTTGCAAATGAGAGCCTACTTCGTAGGAAAATTTGCAATTGCAAATCGGGATATCATTAAAAATCATTATTTTTGTGTCCGTAGATACACTAAGGGGAGACGATGTGTCATGTACCAAAATTTAGGTCAACATCCAAGGGCAAGTTCCCTGTGACTCCAAAAGTGTGTTAAGACATGTAAGAGGATACATAAGGAGAGTGGATATCTTGTGCGGGCATCGATCTATTTAAGCCAATTTTGGAAGATGATTAGAATCATGTTGGTTTGCAGTATCAGGTTTGAATGCAAGGTACATTTGCATAGACCATGCACTTCTAATTGTAGGTTCAGTTGTTCAGCTTTATTATGAGTTAACATGAAGTATCTTTTTTTCTCTGTATGTTAAGTGTTTGCATCATGTTATATGTGATTTTGCTTTATTTCAGTTACTTGTCCAGAAGCTGATGTTTCAGGCTGTGCTAAGAAGTTTACACTAGCTCAGTGTGATGAACCTAACGCTATATCAAAATGTCCATATTATTGTGATATTTGTGAGGAAGGTATAGTACTGAGGGAAAATACTATTCATTTTTATCGCTTTGAATTTAATACATGAAGAAGTAAATCGGGATGAATTGCATATACTTTCATATGTGTGGTTATATAAAGCAGATGGGATTTCAGTTGTTGTAGCGAGTGGTTGTGTGGGCATGGGTTCCTGTTCAATGCATTTTGCTGAGAAGCAACAGGAACTTGACAATGTGATGTCTAGCACTGTGATATCACTTGTCTTCATTGCACCATGTAAACATCCTGTCTGTGTCTTGTGTGCTGTCCTCAGTGTTTTATAGGGTGGATGGAGGTAGTCTGGTTCCATGCTGCTTCAAAGATTTCCTTGAAGTTGCAGGAACACAACTTGGCTGGGTGGTGCTTAGTTGGTTCATCGCGATATAGCTGAAATATTGTTGAAAGTGACATGAAGGGGAGATGCGCGTTGACATATCGGGACTGAACAATAAAAAAATTGAAAATGAGATTTTGTATTTTTTACATCCATAATGTGCCCAAATTTCACATAAATAGATTTCTTGGCTGATAAAATCATAGAAAATAGTTTAATTAATACCTAATTAATCGTGTTGTTAAACTGTCTCTGTCATTATTCACCTAAAACCACTGAAAACGGCAAGTTTTAGTCGTTGACAACAACCATTTCCAGGCCAGATCGTTGGCATTGTTGTTGTTGCCGCATATCGAGAATTTGGGTTAGATCGGCAATCTCCGCCTCAATCCGGTGTATTCCCGAGAGAAAATATAGTAGAACTCTTACGGAAACATCCATATATGACAAAAGCTCATTATCATACGTCTCGGGGTCTCGGAAACATCCTTTTATGGCGAAAACTCGCCATGTCTGTGGGCGTGTGTGATCGGTCACTTCCTTAGCAACCGCTCAGGAGGAAATGGCGGCTGTTTCATCTCTTCAACTGTTTGAAGCGAGAAAGAAACAATAAATCATGCCTATGCACAATTTTTGTATCGTTTGAATGCGCCAAGTTGTCAAGGAAATAGTAGAAACGACTCGTGGCTGTAGAAACCGAATAAAACTACAGAGCGCCACTTGGATGGTGTACAGCCAAGCATTTGGCTAGCAAATGTTTATGGCCCATTTTCTCTAAAATCAGTCTTCCGCCGATATCATTCCTTAGGAAAAATCGTTTGCCACTATTTATTTATGGATCTTCAAGAAAATTTCAGGGAATCATATTCCTACGATATGAACACACATTATTAAATGGTTTTCAGTGGGAAATTATGTTATGTGTCTGTTACATGGGAACCTTTTGCAGCAGTTTTTTCAGTGAATAGTATTACCAACTTTGTAGTTGTGTAAATCAATGATTATCACAATCATACCATATTAAAATGTTCTAATAATGTGCATACACACTCAGTAATGTAAAATATAAATGTTTGGTGCAATAAAAATCAAAACACAGGTCAAATGATTTTTCCTCGTAACGTTTATTGGAAATGTCCTAGGTGGCGCTGCTGGTGTGGTTCTAGTCACGTGATCACCCTGAAAATTTGCATACAATCATATTTTATCCAGCTCTGTACCTATATAAAATTTCATGGTCCTAGGTTTAGCAGAACCGGAGTTCCAGCATATGCACCCAAGTCAACCAGCCTCTCTTAATTCTATTCACTCACTCATCCTTCAGTTGTTGTACCATTAGTGTCCCCCGATGCCCGAATGGCTAAAGGGGGACTACAGTATTGGGTTTCATCTGTTCGTCCATCGTGTTGTGTGTCCATCTGTGCATCCGTCCGACTTCGTATCCGAACAATAACTCCTGAAAAACTGAACGGATTCTTTTCAAATTTGGTATGTGGGTACCTCGCCTCAAGATCTCGCTTGGGATTGTTTTTCACACCGATCCACCTATAGGTGGTGCTACCTGGGGGTCAAGTTAAAATTTTGTTTCCGAACAACAACTTTTGAAAAGGGCAATGGATTATTTTCAAATTTGGTATGTGGGTATCTCACCTCAATATCTTGCTTGGGAGTTGAACGTTACGGTTCCAAGCCGAATCAATTGTTTCAACATCAGGGGACTTCAACCACTCGAGTTTTCATTATATACTTGGCCCTGATGCAGTAAATAGTAGCAGTTGAATAAAAGCAACATTTTTACTGTAGTGATGATATAAATATTTCATCACTGTGATGATTACAAGCGTCTGGTCCGTCATTCATAATTCAGTCGTCATCCATTAAAGATTATCCGCGTCCATATTAATCCATTTATCTATTCCATATAACAGTATTAGCACCAGATTGAAAAAGACAATCAAAGTATACATAAACATGATGTCACAAGCAGTGAAGATATCGATATTGGCACACAATTACATGTCACTATGGTCACAGTGAGAGGAGAATTGACCCAAACAATTAGGTTTATGTACGTACCACAGAAAAACAATTCCCTGCAATAGGATCGGTCCTTTCTGGACACGGGCATTATTGGTCGGCAAAGAACTTTATTTGGACCGCGGTCAAAATAAAGTTTTGGAACGGTTCAAAAGGACCGAGCCTGCCTGAACTTTCGACCGTGACGATAAAATCATCTGGCTGCAGTACGTCCCAATCGGACAGAGCATGCGTGAAAAATGGACCGCGTTCCACGGTCCAAATTTTTACATGCTCCCCCTCACGGAAATAGGGTGCGCGCCCTATTTAGGGCGCGCGCCCCATCTGCGCCCCAATTGCGCCTTGTCTATCTACTGCGCCCTAATTGCGCCCTATTTCTTCATCCCATCCACCCTGCTGCGCCCTAATTGCGCCCTTCAGGAATGTGCCCTAGAAGCTAGAGATGGGGCGCGCGCCCTAACTGCGCCTTATTTAGTTTGAAATATTCGTTGATATTCAGACTGCGCCCTACTTGCGCCCTGTGGACATAGAAGTTTTCTCCAAACTTCAGATTGCGCCCTATCTGCGCCCTGTGGACATAACTACTTTCTCGAGAACTCAGACTGCGCCCTAAATGCGCCCTCTGGACATAACCATTTTATCTAAAATTCAGAATGAACCCTACATGTATACTTGTGCCTTCTGGACTTTTTAGCCCACCATCACCAGATGGTGGGCTGTTCAAATCGCCTTTCGTCCGTGGTCCGTCGTCCGTCCGTCAGTCAGTCAGTCCGTCCGTCGTCCGTCCGTAAACAATTCTTGTTATCGCGATTTCTCGGGAACTACTGCACGGATCTTTCTGAAATTTCGCACACATGTTCCCCTTGGGGTCTAGTTGTGCAGATAACTTTTCTAGCCCGATTCGAAATCCAATATGGCCACAGGGCGGCCATCTTGGATTTCCCCATGAAACCTTGTTATCGCGATTTCTCAGGAACTACGGCACGGATCTTTCTGAAATTTGGTACACAGGTTCCTCTTGGGGTCTAGATGTGCAGATACCTTTTCTGGTCCGATTCGAAAATCCAATATGGCCACAGGGCGGCCATCTTGGATTTCTCCATGAAACCTTGTTATCGCGATTTCTCAGGAACTACGGCACGGATCTTTCTGAAATTTGGTACACAGGTTCCCCTTGGGGTCTAGATGTGCAGATACCTTTTCTGGTCCGATTCGAAAATCCAATATGGCCACAGGGCAGCCATCTTGGATTTCCCCATGAAACCTTGTTATCACGATTTCTCAGGAACTACTGCACGGATCTTTCTGAAATTTGGTAAACAGGTTCTCCTTGGGGCCTAGTTGTGCAGATACCTTTTCTGGTCCGATTCGAAAATCCAATATGGCCACAGGGCAGCCATCTTGGATTTCCCCATGAAACCTTGTTATCGCGATTTCTCAGGAACTGCTGCACGGATCTTTCTCAAATTTGGTACACAGGTTCCCCTTGGGGTCTAATTGTGCAAGAAACCTTTTTTGGTCCGATTCCGAAATCCAATATGGCCACTAGGCAGCCATCTTGGATTCCCATATGAAAACTTGTTATCGCGATTTCTCAGGAACTACTTCATGGATCTTTCTCAAATTTGGTACACATGTTCCCCTTGGGGTCCAGTTGTGCAAGAAACCTTTTTTGGTCCGATTCCAAAATCCAATATGTCCATCAGGCGGCCATCTTGGATTTCCCCATGAAACTTTGTTATTGCGATTTCTCAGGAACTACTGCATGGATCTTTGTTAAATTAGGTACACAGGTTCACCTTGTCGTCTAGTTGTACAAGATACCTTTTCTGGTCCGATTCGAAAATTCAATATGGCAAAACAGGCGGCCATCTTGGATTTTCCCATGCAAATTTGTTATCGTGATTTTTCAGGAAGTGCTGCATGGATCTTTCTCAAATTTGGTACACAGGTTCCCCTTATGGTCTAGTTGTGCAAGGTACCTTTTTCGGTCCGAATCGAAGATCCAATATGGCCACAAGGCGGCCATCTTGAATTTCCCCTTGAAACATTGTTACCGTGAATTCTTGGGAAATATTTCATGGATTTTTCTGAAATTTGGTACACAGGTCTCACATGGGGCCTATTGGTGCAAGATACCTTTTTTGGTCCGATTCGAAAATCCAAGTTACGCTCCAAATTAATTTGGTATTCTCAAGTGACGTTGCATCACAAGAGTCGGCGGATCAAACGGTGGGGCATATTCTATATATTGACTATAGAGAATATCCGTACCTTCACCTTTCATATCAAGGAGTTCAAATAATTCTGAATTGAAATGTATTTCTTCAAATTTTAAATCAGCCTTCTTTAGTCCATGCAGTAGCAAGTGAACTGCTCCACCGTTTCGTATGCCGACCTCAGTCTTGTGACTCAATGTCACAACTCGACAACTGTAGACTACTGGATGTTTCGATCCAAGGGAGATAATCAGGAACCAGGCACTTTTGAAGTTTCAACATTACTGCGCGGACCGGATCCCTTCAGTATTAAGCATTATTGTACCATCTTACTATTTTCGAGCATGGTATCTTGATTTAAACAGTATATTTATTTCACCAGGAAACAGGGATCGGCGAACAGGCAGAGCCTATTTGAACGCCTCTCCCAACAGACATATTACACATACATGTACAATTACAAGATGACAGACAACAGTGAATAGAATAAGAAACAGTTACAAACACAATAATTAACATGCAGCTGCATGGTATTTTAAAAGAGATATCTCAAAATAGCCCAAGAAACAGAACAGAATTAGCATTCGTTCCTAATTATAAAATCTGAAGTATGTTTCATAGCTCATGCCAAAGTGTCAAAGAGATTGGCCTTCGCTTCCAGTACCCAATGATGACACGTGCAAAAAAAATAAATAAAAAAATACTACAAAACAAAGGCGAAGGATCCTCGGTACATGTACATTCACTTTCAGACTAACTTTGCTCATTTCTCTTGTATTATAACAACCGACATAAGTAAAGTTTCGAGAAATCTTGAAACTCCTGAAACTTATTATCATATCTTGGTGTTTTTCAGTGGCCTTTTTCAATCTTTTTCACTCAGATTCGAAATTCTGTAAACAAAATTACAAATTAATTGTCTGTTCTTAGTAACAATGGACAAAAAGATCCTCTAGTCATTAGCTTACAATTATCGGACAATGGTGGGCGCCAAGATCCTTCAGGATCTCTCGTTTTCACCAACATTCATTTAGCTAGCATTCACATACAAATATGCACAAATGTGTGTCATTTTAAAGACCTGTGCATGCATGTCTAATAATAAAAAAAGTTTTTCCCAAAAATTCAGACTGTCTGCTTTATTCACTATTCTGGGCTATAAATTCATTAATGTGAAATTTGGACTTTCATACTTAATTTTAATAACATTATTTCAATAAAAAAATCAGACTTTTACTTGAAAAAGAAATTGCTTCTAATCTGCACCCCCACTGCGCCCAACCAGTACATGTACATCATTCATGCTATTATTTTCAAAGTGCGCCCTAATTGCGCCCCAACTGCACCCTAATTGCGCCCCAACTGCGCCCTAATAACTGCACAATAGCATGTTATCTGATTAGTCAAAACTGTCACATGACCTTTATCTTATTGGCTGATATTAACAAAAGAAAGGCAGACATATTGGTTTTCAAAGAACCATTTTGAATTTGAAGATTTCATGCCCATTTAACAAGATTTTAGTGAGTAATTATCTCTGTTTTGTGGATAGTGGATAATGTAAAGGGTTTCAGATGTGTGTAGAAGTAATTTGAAGAAAACAATTCAAGAAAAAGTGAGCGAAAGTGTCAGATGACCTAATGTACCAATTCCATAACACCTGACTATAGTACATGCACATATATTTTCTTATAAATGTAATTCTAACCATGAATGCACATTGTAGATGAAGATAATATGTACCTACAGAGTAAAATTAGATTTATTTAGACTAGGTAGATGCCAATAATAATCTTTCACCTTAAATCTTCAATTTATGTACATGTATACTGTTCTGTTCCCCAACTGCGCCCTAACTGCGCCCCAACTGTGCCCTAACTGCGCCCTAATTGCGCCCTAACTGCGCCCCAAATGCGCCCTATCAGTACAACATTCATGCTATATTATTCTGAGAGTGTGCCCTAATCGCGCCCCAACTGCGCCCTAATTGCGCCCCAACTGCGCCCTATCTGCGCCCCAACTGCGCCCTATTCTCTAATAGGGTGCATATAAGGCGCAATTAACATATTTGGAATGCGCCCTAATTTGCGCCCTAGCCATATTGAGTCTAATGGCATAATTGGGGGCGCAAATAGGGCACGCGCCCCAATTGCGCCCCAACTGCGCCCTGGCTGTCTCAATTCACGCGCCCTATTTGCGCCTTAAATGTGCCCTAATTGCGCCCTATTTCCGTGAGGGCCATTATGATGACCAGATTATGATGGAAATAAAATATCTCAAAATATTTATGGTATTCTGATTCATCAAGAAACTGTTGATATCCTTATGTATCTATAAATCCATTTAATTAATTACATTAAACATGTATCACACCTGACAGTTTATATACTATTCTAAATGTCTTTTATCCTCTTCAGATCCACAATTGGATTTAAACACACCGAGTAACATAATTTTATCAAGTGAGCTTGGTTCAGGTTCCTGTTGCTTCAATGCGTTTTGCTGAGAAGCAACAGGAACTTGATAATGTGATGTCTAGCACTGTAAAATCACTTGTCTTTATTGCACCATGTAAGCGTCCTGTCTGTGTCTTGTGCGCTGTCCTTAGTGTTTTATAGGGTGGATGGAGGGTGTCTGATTCTATGCTGCTTCAAAGATTTCTTCTTTGAACTAGCAGGAACACAACTGGGCTGGGTGGTTCTTAGTTGGTTCGTCGTGATATAGCTGAAATATTGTTGAAAGCGATGTTAAATTCTATTCACTCACTCACTCTATAATCTTTCCAATGTTAATGCTCATTCGAATACTAACTCCTCATCTCTATTGATTACAGTTCTCCCGTGTGAAGGCAGAATCTGTCTGAACCGAGCCAAACTTAACGAGACCTCCTGTTCATGTGACTGTAAACCAGCCTACATTGGTGATGTCTGTGAGGAATGTAAGTATTCCGTACCATGGAGAATTATCTTCCCTTTATTCTGATAAACATGACTATGGTTTATCATGTCTCACAAATTTGTTGTGGAGGGCCATGACAGAATATTTTATTCTGGATATAAACTTGTGATTGTTCTGATGGATAGATTTAGCTATGAAACACAAGACTAGCTTATTATAATTCTGATAATGGTTCTGCTTCTTAAAGATGTGATTAGCCTAAAATTGGTTCATTTTCCAACTAGCAATGTAACTCTGGTCATTGTGTACTATGAAAACCTTGCACAGATGAGAAGGGTCAGAGTCTCTCTTGTTTGTACAATTTGTGAGAACTTTTGATCACACTACTAGATTTGTTATTGTGAGAGTGATTAATGTATTACGAGAGTGATTCACTCTTGTTGATTTTACTCTGCGGTATATTTTCATTTTTGAGGAGAGTGATTAATAACTCTCCCGGAGGGTAATTTAGGTGAGTGATGGAGAGGGGGAGTGAAAACTCGCATTAATAGCAAGAGACTGGGGTCCTGATATGGATTTCTGATAACCACTTAAAAAACTTGCGAATATTGTGGACTAATTAAATGTTTGATTGATTGTTTGTCTGTTTATCTATTTGTTTGTCTCTAAGTTGTATGTCCTGAGGCTGATCTGAAGAAGTGTCAGAGGAAGACAGTTGAGGATTGTGTAACCCCAGCTATAGCTGATAACTGTCCCTATCTCTGTGATAGGTGTGACTCAGGTATGTCAATGTGGAATGTGTGACCCCAGCTATAGCTGATGACTGTCCCTATCTCTGTGATAGGTGTGACTCAGGTATGTCAATGTGGAATGTATGACCCCAGCTATAGCTGATAACTGTCCCTATCTCTGTGATAGGCGTGACTCAGGTATGTCAATGTGGAATGTGTGACCCCAGCTATAGCTGATAACTGTCCCTATCTCTGTGATAGGTGTGACTCAGGTATGTCAATGAGGAATGTCTGACTCCAGCTGTAGCTGATGACTGTCCCTATCTCTGTGATAGGTGTGACTCAGGTATGTCAATGTGGAATATTGTGTGACCCCAGCTATAGCTGATGACTGTCCCTATCTCTGTGATAGGTGTGACTGAGGTATGTCAATGAGGAATGTGTGACCCCACCTATGGCTGATAGCTGCCCGTACCTCTGACAGGTGTGGGCCAGGTATGTCAATGTGGAATGTGTGACCCCAGCTATAGCTGTTCACTCTCCCTATCTCCGTGATAGGTGTGACTCAGGTATGTCAATGTGAAATGTGTGACCCCAGCTATAGCTGATGACTGTCCCTATCTCTGTGATAGGTGTGACTCAGGTAAATGTCAATGGAATGTATGACCCCAGCTATAGCTGATAACTGTCCCTATCTCTGTGATATGACTCAGGTATGTCAATGTGGAATGTATGACCCCAGCTATAGCTGATAACTGTCCCTATCTCTGTGATAGGTGTGACTCAGGTATGTCAATGTGGAATGTATGACCCCAGCTATAGCTGATGACTGTCCCTATCTCTGTGATAGGTGTGACTCAGGTATGTCAATGTGGAATGTGTGACCCCAGCTATAGCTGATGACTGTCCCCACGGTGGGAGGGCAAACAACCCTCTGAGAGAGGAAAGTGCATTCTGGGATACAATGTAACCACGTCCCGGAGAGGTTGAGGCGAACGAAGCAGGTAATGGAACATGACAGCTGGAGGTCTTTTGAAGTTTTGACAGTTGTCGTTTCCCGATGTTCCTGCAAATATATCCTATTGAATAATACACACCTCAAGGATTGCTTTAATGTACATTTCATGTCTCCTACTGTTTTCGTGATCCCGTAGGAGTGTGTACAATTTCCCGATGGCCATCAGAAACGTACAGTACATGTGTTCGGAGTTGAAATTAGCGCAAGAACTGAATGAAATCAGCTGTTATAACGCAGCAGGTGATGCAGATATCCCTGCAGATTAAGGGAGCGTGTCAAAAGTTTTGACGCGAACGCGTTCATATTTGAACGTTCGACTGTTCATTTCCGCATGCGTCAGGCCGTTCATTTTACACATCAGCGTCAGGAAATGAACAGTCGAACGTTCATATTTGAACGTTAATTTTTTTGAACGTTCATTTTAAAATGAACGTTCATTATGTCTCCCCCAACTATGTTGGGGGGAGACATCTAGTGTTTGTGCTGTCTGTCTGTCTGTCTGTCCGTCTGTCTGTCTGGATGTCTGGATGTCTGGATGGATGTCTGTCCGTCCCCTTGCCTTGTCTGCAAGATATCTTGAGAACTACTGGATGGAATTTCACCAAACTTGGATGGAAGCTTCATTGGGATAGCCCCCTCATTTGATTAGGTTTTGGTGTATGTGCGTGCATTCATCCGTGTCCGGTGTTCGTCCGTCCGTCCATCTACTTGTACATGTATATACAGGCCTTGTCTGCAAGATATCTTGAGAACTACTGGACGGAATTTCACCCCACTTGGATGGAAGCTTTAGTGGGATAGCCCCCTCATTTGATTAGATTTTGGTGTGTGTGCGTGCATTCATCCATGTCCGGTGTCCGTCCGTCCGTCCATCTACTTGTACATGTATATACAGGGCTTGTCTGCAAGATATCTGGAGAACTACTGGATGGAATTTCACCAAACTTGGATGGAAGCTTCATTGGGATAGCCCCCTCATTTGATTAGGTTTTGGTGTATGTGGGTTCATTCATCCGTGTCCGGTGTCCGTCCGTCCGTCCATCTACTTATACATGTATATACAGGGCTTGTCTGCAAGATATCTGGAGAACTACTAGATGGAATTTCACCAAACTTGGATGAAAGCTTCATTGGGATAGCCCCCTCATTTGACTAGGTTTTGGTTTGTGTGCATGCGTTCATCCGTGTCCGGTGTCCGTCCGTCCGTCCATCTACTTGTACATGTATATACAGGCCTTGTCTGCAAGATATCTTGAGAACTACTGAACGGAATTTCACCACACTTGGATGGAAGCTTCAGTGGGATAGCCCCCCTCATTTGATTATGTTTTGGTGTATGTGCGTGCATTCATCCGTGTCCGGTGTCCGTCTGTCCATCCATCTACTTGTACATGTATGTACAGGCCTTGTCTGCAAGATATCTTGAGAACTACTGGACGGAATCTCACTCCCTTGGATAGAAGCTATAGTGGGATAGCCCCCTCATTTGATTAGGTTTTGGTGTGTGTGCGTGCATTCATCCATGTCCGGTGTCCGTCCGTCCGTCCGTCTACTTGTACATGTATATACAGGGCTTGTCTGCATGATATCTGGAGAACTACTGAACAGAATTTCACCAAACTTGGATGGAAGCTTCATTAGGATAGCCCCCTCATTTGACTAGGTTTTGGTGTGTGTGCCTGCATTCGTCCGGTGTCCGTCCGTCCGTCCATCTGCTTGTACATGTATATACAGGCTTTGTCTGCAAGATACCTTGAGAACTATTGGATGGAATTTCACCAAACTTGGATGGAAGCTTCATTGGGATAGCCCCCGCATTTGATCAGGTTGTAGTGTATGTGTGCATGCATTCATCCGTGTCCGATGTCCGTCCAACCGTTCATCTACTTGTACATGTATATACAATGAAAATCGCTTCTTTGTAATTAATATTTTTAGATACGCAGCTTTGTTTAAGATACTTATTGCTACATTCATTTTATAGCACTTTCCCTTAAATTATGTGCCCATTCAAGGCAAGGTGTGAGGTTGGGGGAGACGTATGTTTTTGCCCAAAAAAACAACCAGCATAGGCTTCATGCCGGAGCGG
The DNA here is from genome assembly GCA_036873755.1 of Hanleya hanleyi. Taxonomy (NCBI): domain Eukaryota; kingdom Metazoa; phylum Mollusca; class Polyplacophora; order Lepidopleurida; family Hanleyidae; genus Hanleya; species Hanleya hanleyi. The sequence continues at coordinate 26,845 of JAVTVY010018505.1, forward strand.
CAACTCAAGGGTCAAAGCGGAACCTCTAGTTTTTCAATGCACTCTGACATTCATTTTCGCACGTTCGTTTTCGCATGTTCACCCTTACTGTCCAGAAGTGTCTTTGAAGTAACTTTGAAGTAACTTTGAAGTGTGGCCATATTTCAACCTTGAAGTGCAAGGCTCAGAGTCAGAAGTGTGCTTGCAGTGTGGGTATTGTTTTGTAGCAATGCCATATAAGGGCATTGAAGTCACAATGAAGTCACAATGAAGTCACAATGAAGTCACTTAGAAGTGTGCCTCAAATATTTTAATTAGGTACTGCAAAGGCACTTCATAGACACTTCCACAGAAGGGTAACCTTCATAGGCACTTCTGAAGTGCTCTTGAAGTACCTAATTAGAATATTTGAGGCACTTCAATGTCCTTATATGGCAAGTCACTTCATCCACTCTTCTACAGAAGGATACCTTTCATATGCACTTCTGAAGTGCTCTTGAAGTACCGGTACCTTATTAGTATCATAGCAAATCCGTGTGAGGAAAAGGTATGTATAGCCACGAGATATTTACTTTCACAGAAAAGAATACACAAATATATATTTGAGCACAGAAAGTTTTATTCAGAGAAAATACAGAGTGAGACAGAACAGTACATCATAAAATATTTACAATAAACCGCTAGCACAAATCCTTGAGACAAAATACAGCACAGTACTATATGTATGTATTTACATGCAGTCTTTGGCATGAGAATTTATTGCAGTATTATTATTCAAGGGTGACCGTGTTCTTTTCCAACTTGAACTTGAAGCAGCAGATCTTTCGAAGGATAGTTTACTTCAGTTGCCCTGAGGTCCACTCGGACGTAACCCAACGCTGAAACCCACCAGTCTGAATTGTGAACTTCTTGGCCTGTGGCGATAAATACATGCATATAATTAAAACCTGATCAGTTGTATATATGGTTCCATATGACATGCAATCCAGTTTTTTTTGTCCCCCACTACTTAGTAGGGGGGGGGACTTAGAAACACCGGTGTCCGTGATTCCGTAATTCCGTGATTCCGTAATTCCGTAATTCTGTAATTCCGTAAGATTTTCTTGTCCGGACAATAACTCGTGAACGATTCAACCGATCAACTTCAAACTTGTGGGGTGCCTTGACATTGGCGAGAGGACGGTTGGGATTGTTTTTCAGCAATGTGCGTAATGCAATATGGCCGCCGTCAGCCATTTTGGATTATAAGCAGTACGATCTTAGGTTTTCTTGTCCGGACAATAACTCGTGAACGATTTAACCGATCAACTTCAAACTTGGGGTGTGCCTTGACATTGGTGAGAGGACGGTTGGGATTGTTTTTCAGCAATGTGCGTAATCAAATATGGCCGCCGTCAGCCATTTTGGATTATAAGCAGTTGGATCTTAGATTTTCTTGTCCGGACAATAACTCGTGAACGATTTAACCGATCAACTTCAAACTTGGGGTATGCCTTGACATTGGTGAGAGGACGGTTGGGATTGTTTTTCAGCAATGTGCGTAATCTAATATGGCCGCCATCAGCCATATTGGATTATAAGCAATTGGATCTTAGATTTTCTTGTCCGGACAATAACTCATGAACGATTTAACTGATCAACTTCAAACTTTGTGTGTGCCTTGACATTGGTGAGAGGACGGTTGTGATTGTTTTCCAGCAATGGGCGTAATCTAATATGGCCGCCGTCAGCCATATTGGATTATAAGCAGTTGGATCTTGTCCGGACAACAACTCGAGAACGATTCAACCGATCTACTTCATATGTGGGGAGTGCCTTGACATTGTTGAGAGGAGGATTAGGATTGTTTTTCAAGGACGTGCTTGATCCAATATGGCCACCATCAGCCATACTGGATTTCATTGGATTTTAAGCAGTTTGATCTTGTCCGGACAATAACTGGAGTGCGATTCAACTGATCTACTTCAAACTTGGGGAGTGCCTTGACATCGGTGAGAGGACGGTTTGGATTTTTTTTCAGCGATGTGCATAATCCAATATGGCCACCGTCGGCCATATTGGATTATAAGCAGTTGGATCTTAGATTTTCTTGTCCGGACAATAACTCGTGAACGATTTAATCGATCAACTTCAAATTTGGGGTGTGCCTTGACATTGGTGAGAGGACGGTTGGGATTGTTTTCCAGCAATGTGCATAATCTAATATGGCCGCCGTCAGCCATATTGGATTGTAAGCAGTTGAGTCTTGTCTGGACAATAACTCGAACGATTCAACCGATCTACTTCATACCTGGGGAGTGCCTTGACATTGTTGAGAGGAGGATTAGGATTGTTTTTCAAGGACGTGCTTAATCCAATATGGCCACCATCGGCCATACTGGATTTCATTGGATTTTAAGCAGTTTGATCTTGTCCGCACAATAGCTGAGTACGATTCAACTGATCTACTTCAAACTTGGGGAGTCCCTTGACCTTAGTGAGAGGACAGTCATGTATTATGTTTTATGGATGTGCATAATCCAATATGGGTGCCATCTGCTGTATTAGATTATGTTAAGCTCATCAGCGATATCTCCATTTTCAAATCATACTTTTATCAATGATATGAGATATCATCGACCCCAAAAAATCGACCATAGAGGTCCATGGCCCCCGCAGCAGCAGCGCCAGTTATGGTGGATGTAATCCACCATAACTGGTGCTGCTAGCGGGGGACATGGACCTCTATGGTCGATTTTTTTTTTTAATACACTCAGGATGATTGAATAGGTTGCATTTTCTCAGGTGTATTTATTTTGCACTAGCTTTCGTAGGTATATAACCCACTTCCTCTGACGAAGTACTTTCGTTCTTTCAAAGCAATTATGGCAAAGATTTGACATTTATCTACAACAAATTCAATAAATGCATTTAATATAATAAAAGTGGATCTTTCGTACATATTCTGGGGAATTATTTACCCGGAATTATAGAACGAACGACAAAAAGGAACTAACGCGCGTGTATTATTTTTTGGAAGAAAACGAGATGAACTATATATAATATTAAACTTCGACAAAGAAATATCACCATACTGATGTGGTTTTATTAAAAGTCCGATGTGACCAAATATTGTAAAGAATGATACAATAATCGGGTGAACAACTTGGTGAATTAAGCTCCTTAAAATGTTCGTAATTGGAAGAAATTTGATAGACGAATAAGGACTTTGTTATGATATCAAACCACACATTATTATATTACGTATTTGTATGACATTTATATAACAAATTTGATACATGGCATTCGACGGATGTTAATCGCGATTGTTAACTTATTTGTCAACCGTATATGCTAAACCCCTAGGTGTCCCCCATCGTCCTGTCTGACCTGCTCTGTTTTTTGATCGTGCGTAACGCACGTGGGCCCCGTCTGCCCAGTAAGGGTGAAAGCTCAAAGTCGGTTGCCGTTCCCGGGTAAATCAGGTTGTAAGGTGTCTGGGCCTTCATTGCATCAGATTTCTAAACCGCTACTATTTTTTTTCGTATGGGAAAATAGTGATATTCTTCAGGTCCAGATTGCTTTTTATGCACACCAGATGGCCACCCAGGATTTTCCTGGCAGGCCGTAACTGACACTGTCAACATTTGAAACCTCGGCATAATATTGTCGTTTCCATTTAATTTAACATCTTGCGGTGTTCTAAATGCTATTCGTTATATTTATTATTTGGTGTCAAAAATGAGCCATCTCGGAAAGCCCCTTGTATTCTGATCAATAAAGCTATGAAGAATCACATGATTGATAAGAAATCTGGACTATACAGTCTACATTTCTCAAGCATTATTTGTTTGTGCATTAAAACATGAAGATCACAAACATATAGCATGTTCGAGAAAGATGCTGTATATTTATTATTATTATTATTATCTTATTAAAGTCCACTTTATATGAAACAAACTTGAAATGATTGAGGTGTTCATATGGCAGGGCGTAATAGTATAACCCCTCAGAGCCCCTTACTTTCCAAGTCTTGACAGACTCTCCTTTGATATTTAAATTGTCAATGGCTACATTGTTTTGAGTCCTAACTCCTCTCATCAGTGTAACAATCTGTATTCACATTTACCTGGAGGTGTCTGGTGTGGGATAGTCTTGCAAATGAAGTGTTTAGTTTATTTTTAGCATGTCCAGCTGTGAGCATATTTGTTTTAATGATCTTGCCACGCTTCCCAGCTTGTCCTTCAGAGAAATCGACATCAAATGGAAGAATCCAAAGTCAAGATAGGGATGTGCGGGAGGGTTAGGTTACCAGCAGAGGGAATTACACTAGTACTCCCTGTTAAATCAAGATAGAAGGGTCCAATACTATAGTCCACAGGGGGAATCTGGACTGCATCACGTGTAGCATGCAAGTTTCACCCAGACTAGAAATGACACTTATTCATATGCAAATGAGATCGTGTGTAACAACATTGAAGTGACTGCCTGGGGAATACCTTGCCCCTTCTGAAGCCCGGATTCAGCTCTGTGTGGGGATGCGCCATTCACCAGCAAGAGGCGATTGGGGGTTTCAAAATAACGTTGCAGTATTATGGGTTTTTGTGTTAATTAATGTGTGGCCCCTGTTTGTCCCGTATATAATTTTCACAACACCCTCATTCAAACTTGTTCTGTCTTGGCTTTGAAGGCTTTTAGCACTGTGATTGTTTGACAACAGCATTTTTATCGAACCGGTCGGTATCAACGGCGGTTTTTGAATAGCCAGCGAAAATGACTTGAAACAAAAAAGCCAACACACGTATTTTCTTATATAAACAAAGATCAATTAACAGTTATCTATTTTACAGCATTCAACGATTTCAGATAATTTAAGATAATAATAGGTGGCGACAAAACACTGAAGCCGTGACCGGGACAAGTAGGCCCCTAACAGTGACACAATTCTATCATTGTCCTTCCATATATCATCCGTTTATTAAATTATTATTATCAATCGCAGACATCGGACACACCACTCTAGGTTTTACAGAATGCACTGAATACATGTATATAAACAATGCAAAGCACATGGTAAGTAACAATAAATTCTATAACAGAGGAAGGCCGCGCTGCGGGAAAGTAGATTTGACTCCACGCATTTTATAATAGTATACATCACAAGGCAGGTTTCTGTATGCAACCGACTTTGAGCTCTCACCCTTTCTGGGCCTCCTGGGCAGACGGGGGCCCACGTGCGTTACGCACGATCAATATACAGAGCAGGTCAGACAGGACGATGGGGGACACCTAGGGGTTTAGCATATACGGTTGACAAATAAGTTAACAATCGCGATCAACATCCGTCGAATACCATGTATCAAATTTGTTATATAAATGTCATACAAATACGTAATATAATAATGTGTGGTTTGATATCACAACGAAGTCTTTATTTGCCTATCAAATTTCTTCAAATTACGAACATTCTAAGGAGCTTAATTCACCAACTTGTTCACCCGATTATTGTATCATTCTTTACGATATTTGGTCACATCGGACTTTTAATAAAACCAAATCAGTATGGTGATATTTCTCTGTCGAAGTTTAATATTATATAGTTCATCTCGTTTTCTCCAAAAAAATAATACACGCGGCGCGTTAGTTCCTATATGTCGCTCGTTCCCGGTAAATAAATCCCCAGAATATGCACGAAAGATCCACTTTTATTATATTAAATACATTTATTAAATTTGCTGTAGATAAACGTCAAATCTTTGCAATAGTTGCTTTGAAAGAAGGAAAGTACTTCTTCAGAGGAAGTGGGTTATATACCTACGAAAGCTAGTGCAATATAAATACAGTTGCGCTGCCTTTTCGAGTGTTCTGTTTTCGTTTTGTTTTTTTTGTTTTTTATTCTAATAAGAGTCGACACACGATAGCCGTATTGTGAGCCCTTCAGCGATTTCTGACAGCTATCATACATAATAATTTGAACGTTCAAAAAAGAACGTTCTTTTCCTGACGTTCATTTTTTCTGACGGGGTAATGTTCATTTTCTGACTGTCGAACGTTCGTTTGCTGGAAGAAAAAGAACGTTCACCTGTTCATTTTCTGACGCATTCTTTTAGTTTGAACGTCAAAACTTTTGACACGCTCCCTAACTACAAAGACAGTGTAATTTCAAAATAACGAATATACTGTTATATATCTTCAAAAATGTGTTCAGATATGGGAGCTGTGTCATTACGACCATCAGAGGGGCACTGTATGTTCCCTTTCAAGACTACCGGTCTGTTACGTCCTATTTTTTTGAGAGGCCCATTGGCCGAGTGGTTTAGATCGCCTACATATATAGTATATATAGTATATATAATGTTGACGGTTAGGTGACTTATTGTGGGTCTCGCTGGTTCGAATCCCGAACCGGACTCGACCAATTTGTCAGCACTATAATCTGTGCTATACTAATATGGTGTAATCCCAAAATAACGAAAATACTGTTATACCATCTTCCGATATCAATAACGATTCGATTTAATAATATCCACATTTTATACAGTAAACCAACTTGACATGGGTGACGTGGGTTCCATAAAGATGACCCAAATACACGGCAAAATTACTTCCTGGCATACTTTTTTTTTTATTATTTTGAACAACAACAAAACAGTTGTCACGACCAGAAGTAGAATTTATAGCTCTATCGAACTACGTCGTGTGAACAGTTCACCTGTCAGTCTATATGTAACACGTCATCTTAAGTTAACTACACATACGTCTACTTCATGACACATGTGGTATATGTTAATTATTAACGAAAAAGTCACCAAAGATGAGGTATTTTATTCTCGTCATCCTTCTGGTCACAGCTTGCGGTAAGATAGTATGTTCATATATTGGAGGAATTCTCTACATATCGGGAAATCAAATGAGATTAAGTAATTAGTTATTCTGCACATAAACTTTAATATGGCCACTGGTGGAAGCCAGAAAGCGAAGATGACCAAAATGACCAAATGGGCAAGCATGATTTTTGGTATACATGTACGCACATAAATTAACGTATAGTTAGTATATGTACGGTATGATCGCTGGAGGAACAGAATGCTTAACAGGTGGGGATGACAGAAAGCTCAACAGGTGAGCATGACGGAACGGATAAGTTTGATTAATATTAGATATTACACACATCATCCTGCGTCGATGGGCAAATTAAAAATGCTCACCAGGGGAGGAACATCTGCAGCGGATAAGCTGCATTAATATTAGCAGTTTAGGGTCTAAATCATTCACATATTTGGCCTTAAATATCAAAGCTCTTGATATGGGTGTCCATATAGATTATGAGACCGTTGGAATTTTGATGTATGTGGTACTTGTGGTTATTTAGGTATCGAGATTGTGGATGGGTACATTCATTTGGGTTTGGTTCTTTCGCAATTTTTAGATTATGGCGAAATGACAAAGGCGGTAGCACAATCATCAAGCCGGGTATTAGGACTAGATGTAGCTAAGTAAAAATGTATTGGTGATGTAAGTTCACTAAGTTATATAATTTCCTATTTTGGCCTGTTATCAATTATGAATCTGCGATTTGGAGAAGTGCCAGGTCGTGTATCAATGCAGTGCAAAATAGAGCAAGTCGTTTCTTCCTAGGTTTTGGAAAATATGTTGCTAGCAGGTGTTTGTAGAGAGATGGCCTGGGAACCACCAATTGTAAGACAATGGGGTAGTATAGAACGTTTTGGTGTAAAACCACAAATATGGATGCTCGTCAGTTAAACAAAATAGTTTTGTTGTGGTCTAAAAAGCATAGGAACTGGATATCCCGGGCAAAAAAATGTTTCCAGGAGAACGATTTGAGTCACTTTATGAATACAGACGTAAGGTATACGCCGAAATATATGGCCAGGTGTATTATGGAATGTATTATTTATATCAACTATATGGCCAGGTGTATTATGGAATGTATTATTTCTATCAAATATGTTGCCAGGTGTATTATGGAATGTATTATTTATATCAAATATATGGTCAGGTGTATTATGGAATGTATTATTTATATCAAATATATGGCCAGGTGTATTATGGAATGTATTATTTATATCAAATATATGGCCAGGTGTATTATGGAATGTATTATTTATATCCATGTTAACGATTGGAAAAGCCGTTACAAGAGTTGCTTCGATTAGCGGACGAAGTCGGAATAAATT
>JAVTVY010018505.1:40000-71212 GCA_036873755.1 Hanleya hanleyi
GGCTTTCCCGTGTCGCTATTATAATCTCATGTGGCTCCGTGTCGCTATGATAACCTCGTATGCTCCAGTGGCACTATGATAATCTCGCGTGTTCCCGTGTCACTGTGATAACATCGTGTGTTCCTTGGGGTTATGGTGACCTCATGTATTCCTGTGTCGCTATCATAACCTCGTGTATTCCAGTGTCGCTATGATAACCTTAGGCGTTCCCATGTCGATATGATATCCCGGGTGTTCCCTTGTCGCTATCATAACCTCGTGTGTTTCCGTGTCGCTATGATAACCCCAGGTGTGTCCGTGTTGTTATTATAACCTCGTGTGTTCCCGTGTCGCCATGATAGCCTCTGGTGTTTCCGTGTCCCTATTATAACCTCCGGTGTTCCCGTGTCGCTATAACCTCGGGTATTCCCGTGTCGCTATGACAACCTCGTGTGTTCCCGTTTCGCTATGATAACCTCGTGTGTTCCCGTTACGCTATGATAACCTCTGGTGTTCCCGTGTCGCTATGATAAAATCGTATGTTCCCGTGTCGCTATGACAACTTCGTGTGTTACCGTCTCGCTATTATTACCTCGCGTGTTCCCGTGTTGGTTTGATAACTTCGTGTGTTCCTTGGCGTTTTGGTGATCTCCGGTGGCCCTATGATAACCTCGGGTGTTTCCTTGTCGCTATGAAAACCTCGTATGCTCCGTGTCGGTGTGATAACCTCATGTGTTCCGATGGTGCAATGATAACCTCGTATGTTTTCGTGGCGCTATGATCACCCAGGATGTTCCCGTGTTGATATGATAACCTCATGTGTTACCGTGCCGCTATGATAACCTCCTGTGTTCCCGTGTCGCTATGATAACGCTCGTGTGTTCCCGTGTCAGGGTGACAACCTTATGTGTTCCCGTGGTGCTATGATAACCTCATGTGTTTTCGTGCCGCTATGATAACCTCATGTGTTCCCGTGGCGCAATGATAACCTCATGTTTCCCGTGCCACTATGATAACCCCATGTGTTCCCGTGACGCTATGATAACCTCGTGTGTTCCTGTGTCGCTATGATAAACTCATGTGTTCCCGTGTCGCAATGATAACCTCATGTGTCCCCGTGCCACTATGGTAACCTCATCTGTTCCCGTGGCGCTATGATAACCTAGGATGTTTCCGTGTTGCTATGATAACCTTGTATGTTCCCTGTCACTATGATAACCTTATGTGTTCCCGTGGCGCTATGATAACGTCGTTTGTTCCCGTGTCCCCATTATAACCTCGGGTGTTCCCGTGTCGCTATGATAACCCCGGGTGTTCTCGTGTCGGTGTAATAACCTCATGTGTTTCCGTGGTGCTATGATAACCTCGTGTGTTTTCGTTGCGCTATGATAACCTCGGATGTTCCCGTGTCGCTATGATAACCCCAGGTGTTGCCGAGTCGGTATGATAACCTCATGTGTTCCCGTGCCGCTATGATAACCTCCTGTGTTCCCGTGTCGCTATGATAACCCCGGGTGTTCCCGTGTCGGTGTGATAACCTCATGTGTTCCCGTGGTGCTATGATAACCTCGTGCGTTTTCGTGCCGCTATGATAACCTCGGGTGTTCCTGTGTCGCTATGATAACCTCATGTATTCCCGTAGCGCAATGATAACCTCATGTTTTTCCGTGCCACTATGATAACCTCATGTGTTTCCGTGACGCTATGATAACCTCGTGTGTTCCCATTATGAATTCGAAAAGGATTTATATTGTTTTTGTCTGAAAAACGTCTTTAGTCAAATAGACCACAGTAAAGTTTTACTGTATTTTTCCCTGTAGATAGACCTTAATTCACGAACGAGCCCAGTTGGTGATTCATATATATTTTCTGCAATCGGTGTGCCAGCGGCATTCAGTACAGTGAGTCCATTGGACACCGAATCATGGGTGCTCTTGACAGATGCATATATTTCTTATGAAATTAAGTTTACCCAATTGTTCCCAAGACTAAACAACCCAAAATGTACGTCTCTTCTAATCTGTTACCGAGCCAATTCGTAAGCTGGCCCTGTCACTGTGGAACGTCACTGTAACAATCTGTTACTGTGACAATCTTTAAGCTGACCCTGTCACTGTGGGACGTTCCTGTGACAATCTGTTACTGTGACAATTCGTAACCTGACCCTGTCACTGTGGGACGTCGTTGTGACAATCTGTTACTGTGACAATTCGTAAGCTGGCCCTGTCACTGTGGGACGTTACTGTGACAATCTGTTACTGTGACAATTCGTAAGCTGGTCCTGTCACTGTGAGACGTTACTGCGACAATCGGTTACCGTGACAATTCGTAAGCTGGACCTGACACTGTGGGACGTCACTGTGACAATCTGTTACTGTGACAATTCGTAAGCTGACCCTGTCACTGTGGGACGTCGCTGTGACAATCTGTTACTGTGACAATTCGTAAGCTGGCCCTGTCACTGTGGGACGTTTCTGTGACAATCTGTTACTGTGACAGTCCGTAAGCTGGACTTGCTACTGTGGGACGTCACTATGACAATCTGTTACTGTGACAATTCGTAAGCTGGCCCTGTCACTGTGGGACGTTACTGTGACAATCTGTTACTGTGACAATTCGTAAGCTGGTCCTGTCACTGTGAGACGTTACTGCGACAATCGGTTACCGTGACAATTTGTAAGCTGGACCTGACACTGTGGGACGTCACTGTGACAATCTGTTACTGTGACAATTCGTAAGCTGACCGTGTCACTGTGGGACGTCACTGTGAGAATCTGTTACTGTGACAATTCGTAAGCTGACCCTGTCACTGTGGGACGTAAGCTGACCCTGTCAGTGTGAGACGTAAGCTGGCCGTGTCACTGTGAGACGTAAGCAGACCCTGTCACTGTGGGATGGTTGGACTTTTCCATAACAATTCATCATTTCCCGCTAGCAATCATTCCATCATCCCTTGTCATGGTTCGTCTGTAATAGACAAACAATGACAGAAGACGAATTCGCCAGGACGAAGACAAGCTGTTTGGTGGATACTTCATGTACCCCCTGGGGGAGGGCAAAATGACTCCCCCTACCAAACCTTTTGCGCTATCTCCGGAACGACAAAACAAAATGAGAACTGGCACTGCGCAACGTTATAGTTTATCATATTGGGGTCATTTTTAGCCTATTTGCATAACGCCCCGAGGAGAGGTTCATGGGTAAATTTAAGATGGCGGCCACATAGGATACCAAAAAAAGTGATTTTTCTTTGCTTTTCCGTGATGAAAGGTGGGCGAAAAATATTTCATTTCACATCACATTAATATTTACTAAAGTTTCATGCACTGTGATAGCGTCACTTTCATCAAGGGTCAGAACTAATGGTCAACATATGTGCATGTAATTGAAAAGTTGACAATGCTGTAAGGCGGTACGATAGGACGCTGAGGCGTTATTCTAGGCGTGAACACATTGAGATAAGACGTTAAGGCCTTGGGATAGGGCGTTAAGGCGTTATTGTAAAACTCTCCGCAAAGTTCAGAATTTAGCTATAGTGATCAGTAAAATGGAGTGTGTGGGGAGTGGTATTCGAACCCACGCCCGCATCTGCAGATCAGTATACCCATATCCGTGGTGAAGAAAATATCGATGATTTTGAGATTGGCACCTTAGACCACTCGGCCACCCTGACCTAGCTGGCTATCATGGTCAAAATTATCCCTAAATAGTGGCACCTATGTACATTGGTTTCATAACATGTCACAAGTAATTAGAGGAGGAAGGGGGCATTTCACCCCCCCCCCCCCAAGTCCTGGGCATCTCCCCAAAAAGCCCAGGCCAGATAGAGTTAAGGCATTAAGATGGGGCGTTAAAACGTTAAGATAATCGTTAAGGCGTTGTGTTAGGATTCCCCTTCAATCTCTGCATGTATTGCTATGCCTATAACCTTGAATTGCCTTGGGCAGCACCTCTGAAAGTGTCCTTTCTCTACTACTCCTCAGTGCGCGTGCCCATATCACCACCAGTCTGGCTTTACCCGATAAGGGCTTCCATTCGATAACACGCCCGCCCCATTTGGACCACGGCTGGTTCATCCCTATCCCAAAACAGCCTTCCAAATGCCCTTGTTCGGCCGTGCATGAGCAGATTGACGGCAGTTCTACTACACACCAACCCAGTCTAACTCTATTCCACGAAGGTTTCAACATGACACCTCACACGGCCCATTCGGACCACGGATGGTTCATCTTCACCCCCATAACTTCCATAACGGGCAAGAAAGAATATGGCAGATGCAACATCAAATGGCGGTTTCTGATTGGACAAGAGCATACTTGAATTGTGAGCATACCCAACGCGGCTTCCAAAGCGTGGTTATGATGTAACATTGGGAAAAATAAACCATACATCATGGCGTTAAGACGTCAAGATAGACATTGCGTGGGTATTCCCCTTCTCTCGCTGCATATATTGCTAGACATATAAACTTGAAGCACCAGGGGCATAATCAGCACCTCAGAAAGTGCCCCTTCTCTACTACTGCTTTATGCGCATGTGCCAAGTTAGCGAAGATACGCTTTATCTACTAATGTCATGAAAACCTTGTGAAGGCTTATTGTGTTTCACTACATGTAACTGATATGTTCTATTATATTTGTCACAGGTGGAAGTAAAGTTATGCCACTGACCCCTGTCGTCTGCCAGCCAGTCCTCTGCTTAATGTTCTGTGAACTTGGATGGAAAAGGGACGAGAACGGTTGTGATATTTGTGACTGTAAAACTGCTTGATTGGGAGAACAATGGACATTGCTTACTCGGCTTGATACTGTAAAACCGCTTGACTGTGAAGAAAAATGGATATTGCTTACTCTAATTGATATTGTAAAACTGCTTGATTGTGAAGAATAATGGATATTGCTTACTACTTGATATTGTCAAACTACTTGATTGTGAAGAACAATGGACATTGCTTACTGTACTTGATACTGTAAAACTGCTTGATTGTGAAGAACAATGGACATTGCTTACTCTACTTGATAAACTGACGTATATATGTTATGAAATGTCAGATTGTTGATTTTATTGATCTGTGTCACTATGCTCACCCTCATACACTCATGTCATCTTATCAAATGTACCTGTATAAGCTTTGAGGTATTCACCTTATTTTCCTTACTACGTTATATACGGCTGTGAATAATCGATGGACAAAAGCCAATCAGTTAATATTTTATCGGAACAATCGTCTACTCTCAGTGAAACTGTTGTTATACTTTTGTTTCCCTGTGCATGCTGTGAGCAACCTGAGATTCGAACCCGTACAGACGTAGTTTCCGCGTCAAAGTTTACGAAGCTTTTACATATTTTTTTGAAGTAAAATATTTTCAGCAAAACATTATTAAAAACAAATCGATTTAAAAAAAATATATATATGTATTAATTTTCATAATTTATTGAAAAAATTTATACGTGGACATCGGCCACCCAATATCCCACAGGCCAGGCAACTGTGTAACCAGTCGACTGTCTGAGCTGGTTTTCATGACACAATCACAGTAACCTGTAACCATCTCGGTCATCTATACGCGGTAAGACTGACCCTGGGATCGTGTGTATCCATTGTCAGCCTACTTTCGGCAACTGCAAGAGGGATTTCCAGAAATCAATACCACGTGACTTCGTCAGCTAATCAGCAAAAGTCTACCAACGGAACCCCAACATAACTCGCCATTTTCGAGTCATGTGATGTCCTACTTGTTCAAAATTACATATCCACCACACCTCTTCTATGATACGAAAGTTATTCATACCTATATATTTTGTAAGCTCAGGCAATATCTGTTTCAGAAGTGGTATGAATACCTGTAATTTATCGGGTGTCTCGAGTCTGTTCTCCGCCGGATGAAGGCCGAACAAAATCCGGTGGAACACCGGATATCGCTCCACGATAATGGAGACACACGATTCGCAAACCATCTTATAAATGGCGAAGTGTACGCAAATGACAATCACAGGTTACTGTAACAGATACTCCCGATGGCATGGTTTATCATGAAATCAATTTATTATTCACATTGTAATCACGTGTTGGAAATATTTTAACCCTGCCAAAGTTTCTGTGCAATGTTAGAAACGACAAAAAAATTGAGAGCTGACACTCCGTGACTTAATTAAATATGATATAGATAACAAAATACACCGCATATGCTCTACTGACACATCTAGCATTTTATTTGAAAATATAGTGCCTGTTCAGTGCCAAATTGGTCCACATCGTGGGAACAGCTCACATGTTGGCCTATATATTTAACACGCCATTGTATGTTAAATATATACGTACCTCTATTATCTGTTATAGGTGGTCCCTCTTAATTATTCACTAACAAATCTCTAAAGATGAGGTATTTTATTCTCGCCATCCTTCTGGTCACAGCTTGGGGTAAGTAAGCATGTTCTGGGCATTCCACATGCGAGAAAGACAAAACAGCTTAATTAATGTTAGTCATTTGTACACGTGAAGTTTAGTTAAAGCGTTAGGATCCACTGATTAACTTAGCATAATAGCGAAAATCATTTTGTTGATCAACATTTCCGCATATATGTATTCATGTCCTCGTCAGGAATGGTAGTTTACAACAGGTTCCACGGGTATATATATAAGTTTTACAGAAATTTTTAAAGATAACCAGTCAGACATACATGAAATCAGTCAAAAATAATGAAATTAACCAGAAAGATGCTCACACAAACTAGCCAATGAAAAGCATTGGGAGGGTGTTCATCGGAAAAGTAAGAGTTCGGTGGATGCTTTGAGAACACATCCACGCGAACCAATGTATCGATCGATCTGTTAGGACCGATACCGGTACACTGGCTTGGTAAGTTGCCCTCAGCAGTTCTGGATATAAATACATCAAGAGGTTTCCTCTGAATCAACCAATCAGTGAACGCGCTAAGCTATCTGATTAAGCCAATCCGCTGCAAGGTATGAGGCGTGACATGTTTAAATTTCATTGGTAGCATAAACACTTTGATGTCAGGATGAAATCGACATCGAAAGTCAGTGCAAAAGCAGACTTGGGATACCGTACGGACATTCTAACTCAAAACAACCGCGGGTGATGTTTATGTTTATGTTTATTTAACATCAAATCTCAACAGGTCGATGAGACCCAGTAGTAGAGACGATAATACAATAGTATATAACATAACGAAACATATTAGAATAACATAAGACGACATACATTGTATGTTTTTGCATGTATACCGCTACTCGCGTATCTATTGTCGCGCTGTCAATACCTATTTATATATATGTATGTGGAAATTTGTATGTATATTTTCAGGTGAATAAAGATATATATATATTTTGTAAAAATAATAAAGTCCAAAAGTCACAAGACGTGGTGTTAATACAAATATACATAATCGTTACTTAAAATAGCACAGATTTACATTGCGATTTAAAAGCGTTCAATCCGATGAAAATGTCGAGGTCATGAGTCGACTGAAGCTCGTTAAAAATGTTTTGAGCCCGGATTAAAATGCTAAGCTGTCGAACAGTCACACACGCAGCCGGAGGATAAAATGTACATATCTGACGAGAATTAGTCCTCGGGACTCGATATAAAGGTTACAAATGTACATATCTGACGAGAATTAATAGTCCTCGGGACTCGATATAAAGGTTACCTAGTGTGATCCATACAATTAAAATAACTGTTGACACATTTGTGTAAAAAATATCAAGTCATAATATGTGCGACTATTTTTCAGAGTTGGGAGTCTAAAAGATTTACATAAAGATTGATAAGATGACGAATTGTATACGATAGACGACTTGTAACACAGACATTTTAAGAACTTGCATTGTATACGTTCAAGTCGTAGCACTAACGTTTTCTGAAAAGGTGACCAAATTTGACAGGCGTATTCAGGACGACTTGTTACGAGGCACATATACCGTACAATGATTGGATGGCAGATACATTATTAAAAGATTGACAGTTCCTTCGAATAAAACCATACATTCTTCTAGCCTTACTAAGAACAGTATCAACATGTGATTTAAAATTCAAGTTATCTGATAAAATCACACCCAGATCTTTGATATTGGGGATGAAATGTACAAGATTGTATAATAGAGGCAACTCATTCGAATCACCAGAAATGGTCAGTGAAACCCTCTGTGACGGTTTAGGATCTACCTGGGCTTCTGAAGATGTGAAAAGACAGTTCAATCGATTTTCTCGACTGATGCATTGTAGCAAGGGCTTCTTTGAACCGAGCATATTCATATCGTCGGCTTTGTCAATGATCTAACAATTTAGCAATACAAATTCTGCTAAAAATTTTAGCTGGCATAATGGCACGGCTGTTTTCTAGATCAAGCAAGTCTCCGCGCTGCTGTTGAAACAGCTCACATTTATGTATCTGGGTCAAAATTTCCGTGAACATGCCATTTAAGGTGAATGGATAAGCACCCCAAGGTGCATCCGAGACATTGGGGAATCTCAGAATGGTCAACGAGAGAGGAAGATAGAACTGAAGAGCTCGAGTTACAGTAACCATTATACCAATAATCATATATAAAGCAGTAGTTATATGGATGTTCGATATTTCTTCGCGTAAATCACCTGGTTCTGTTGAAGGAAATATGATCATTATGTGTACAGGCGTGTGTCATATGATCAGTTAGTTCATGCAATATGTATAATATTCCATATGTCAGCGGTTGACTCAGATGCTCCAATATGTGCACAGGCGCGTGTCATATGATCAATTGATACAAAGTCCAAGTAATATGTATATTTTCCATATATCAGTGGCTGACCCATACGCTCCAATATGTGCACAGGCGTGTGCCATATGATCAGTTGGTACAAAGTTCATTAAATATCTATATTTTCTATATATCAGTGACTGACCCAGACGCTCTAATATGTGCACAGGCGTGTGTCGTATGATCAGTTAGTACAAAGTTCATTAAATATATATATTTTCCATATATCAGTGGCTGACCCAGACGCCCCAATATGTGCACAGGCGAGCGTCATATGATCAGTTAGTACAAAGTTCATGTAATATGTATAATTTTTTATATATTAGCGGCTGACCGAGACGCTCCAATATGTGTACAGGTGTGTGTCATATGATCAGTTAGTACAAAGTTTATTAAATATATATATTTTCCATATATCACTGGCTGACCCAGACGCTCCAATATGTATACAGGGGTGTGTCATATGATCAGTTAGTACAAAGTTTATTAAATATATATATTTTCCATATATCACTGGCTGACCCAGACGCTCCAATATGTGTACAGGTGTGTGTCATATGATCAGTTAGTACAAAGTTTATTAAATATATATATTTTCCATATATCACTGGCTGACCCAGACGCTCCAATATGTGCACAGGTGTGTGTCATATGATCAGTTAGTAGAAAGTTCATGAAATACATATATTTTCCATTTATTATATACTTGGCGATGAGATAGTGAAAATTATCAATGGAATAAAAGCGATGTTTTCACGGAGTGATGATATGAAATATATCATCACTGTGATGATATGACAAATGACGTCACAGCGCACAAATACATGTCACCGTGGTCACAGTGATGAGGCAATTGACCGAACCTCCACAAGGTTTATGCGCCTAAGAAAAACAAGTTAAATATTTGGGAAGGATTTGTATGTTATTATGCCTTATAATGACCAGATTTTGACAGGAAATAAAACAGAAATATGCATAAAATGAACAAGAAATACCCGCAATGGCGATAATGGGACAGTGCAGAGTGCAACACGAACTAGCGCGGAAAATAAAACACATTCCTCAGTTGAAGGCTCGAAATTGGGGTCATATCATGAATATGTCGCACCAAAGTTGATGAGAAAACATGAAAAACAACTTAACCAAACGACAGTGAACTGTTGTCAGTGAGTATTCATTAAGAATCGGCAAAATCACAATAACTCCACAGGATCTCACCACCGTCGAAGCTCCACACAACAACAACCACTCACGACCGGTAAATCTAAATCTGGCAATAACCTATCGTAACCATTCGATTTTGCTAATTCAAGATAGTGCTATTTGGGTAGACATGAACGAAATCAAGGTCGAATGCGGATTTTATTTGAAATGAGAATATTCTGTGCAAAGACAAACACCGTATGAAACCGGGGAGGGCAACGAGAAACCAGGGCGTCAGTCCTGCCCGAGTATGGTTGGCGCTAGTGGACAAAATTTCACAAATAGCCCTCGGACTAATTCGACTTAATCCTCGGGCTAAATCGATTTAATCCTAGGGCTAAATCGACCAATTGTAATACATTTCCTACACCCCGGATTATATTGATTTAGTTCTAGGACTAAATGATTTAGCCCTCGGGTTGATTTTATCCAGTCCTGGACTGAATGATTTAACCCGCGGACTAGATGATTTAACCCGCGGACTAGATGATTTAGCCCTCGGATTAAATGCATTTAACCCTAGGTCTAATTCGATTTACTTAGGGCTAAATTGACCAATTGTGATACATTTCCTAAACCCCGGGTTATATATATCTAGCTCTCGGACTGAACGATTTAGCCCTCGGGCTTAAATATTTAACCCTCGGAGTGATTGAATCAATCCTCGGACTGAATTATTTAACCCGCGGACTAGATGATTTAGTCCGAGGGCTGGATTATTTAGCCTGCGGGCTAGATTGTCCAATCAATTGTGCGCATTTGTTGATCCTTGCATATTTGTTCGGCCGCCAGTTTCAGACCCCAAATGACTGCCCGTTGTCAAGTAATAACACTTTGACATGATACCAGTAAAATGTAAACACCTGGGTTAAATCCTGCTTGTGTTTCTTTGGCACTGAGAGCAGCTGGATACGCTATCATCGGTTATACGGCGGTAATCTACTCCCTTATAAGCTTTAATGTACCCGGCACTACATGTACACAAAGATTTTTGATGGCGTGGTCAAACCAATTCTTTTATATAATTCCGAAATTTGGGCTGTTGAGATATTCATGAATGTTCCCCAATTGAAAGCGTTCATACCAAATTTTGCAAGTTTACTCTTGGGGTGAACAAAAAGGCATGTAATGCTGCTGTACGGGCAGCATTGGGCAGAATTCCCAAGCCAAGATTAACGGGAATACTGGTGTAGGCTTGTTAATTTGCCTAACTCCAGGCTTGTGAAATATGCGGTCTAGAAACGCACAATTGATTGGACAATCCAGACCTCGGGCTAAATCATCTAGTCCGCGGGTTAAATCATCTAGTCCGCGGGTTAATTCATTCAGTCCGAGCACTGATTCAATCACTCCGAGGGTTAAATATTCAAGCCCGAGGGCTAAATCGTTCAGTCCGAGAGCTAAATATATATAACCCGAGGTTTAGGAAATGTATCACAATTGGTCAATTTAGCCCTAACTAAATTGAATTAGACCTAGGATTAAATGCATTTAGTCCGCGGGCTAAATCATCTAGTCCGCGGGTTAAATCATCTAGTCCGCGGGTTAAATCATTCAGTCCAGGACTGGATAAAATCAACCCGAGGGCTAAATCATTTAGTCCGAGAACTAAATCAATATAATCCGGGGTTTAGGAAATGTATTACGATTGGTCGATTTAGTCCCAGGATTAAATCGAATTAGCCCTAGGATTAAATCGAATTAGCCCGAGGGCTATT
Source organism: Hanleya hanleyi (assembly GCA_036873755.1). NCBI lineage: Eukaryota > Metazoa > Mollusca > Polyplacophora > Lepidopleurida > Hanleyidae > Hanleya > Hanleya hanleyi. The sequence goes on from JAVTVY010018505.1 coordinate 51,665, forward strand.
TGAGAAATTTTGTCCACTAGCGCCAACCATACCCGAGTGCACACAGCGACACAAGCCAGACTCTACACAGGATCTACCGTGCTTTTTCTGGCGACGGGGGCGGGTGGAGTTGGCTGTCGGGTCGACATGAAAATCGTTTCTTTGAGATATAAAGCTAATAAAATTCTTGAGATCTGCTGGATGTCATCGTTACTAAAATGTTGAGTGGTTCATAATTGATTGTATATTAATATGTACTCCGTAAGGAGGTGCCTCTCTCAAAGGGGGAAATTACGAACCGAACTTGAACTTGATACTAGACTGAAAGCGCTTGCAGCACGTGCGATTTGTTGACAGCAAAGTAGTCCGCGATTGACGTCACAGTGAAAATAACCAGCCAACAAAATCTGATTTATTTTAATGTTTTAAAAAATTCAGGATAAAGTAGTACAACAGAAGTATATAATAAAAAGAAAATCACCTGTTTCTTGACGAATACCATAAATATTTCATCTCGTGGGGTGAAAAAATTGGCATTTTCACTCGTCACTCGTGAAAATACAAATTTTCTCACCCCACTCGATGAAATATTTATGGTATTCGTCAAGAAACAGGTGATATCCTCTATATATCAGTGGCTGACCTAGACGCTCCAATATGTGCACATTAAATATGTATATTTTCCATACATGTATATCAGCGGCTGACCCAGACGCTCCAATATGTGCACAGGTGTGTGTCATATGATCAGTTAGTACAAAGTTAATTAAAGATGTATATTTTCCATATATCAGTGCCTGACCCAGACGCTCCAATATGGGAACAGGCGTATGTCATATGATCAGTTAGTACAAAGTTCATTAAATATGTATATTTTCCATATATCAGCGGCTGACCCAGACGCTCCAATATGTGCACAGGCGTGTGTCATATGATCAGTTAGTACACAGTTCATTAAATATGTATATTTTCCATATATCAGTTGCTGTCCCAGACGCTCCAATATGTGCACAGGCGAGTGTCATATGATCAGTTAGTAGAAAGTTCATTAAATATATATATTTTCCATATATCAGTGGCTGACCCAGACGCTCCAATATGTACACAGGCGTGTGTCATATGATCGGTTAGTACAAAGTTCATTAAATATGTATATTTTCAAGATATATCAGTGGCTGACCCAGACGCTCCAATATTTGCACAGGCGTGTGCCATATGATCAGTTAGTACAAAGTTCATTAAATATGTAGATTTTCCATATATCAGTGGCTGACCCAAAAACTCCAATATGTGCACAGGCGTGTGTCATATGATCAGTTAGTACAAAGTTCATTAAATATCTATATTTTCTATATATCAGTGACTGACCCAGACGCTCTAATATGTGCGCAGGCGTGTGTCATATGATCAGTTAGTACAAAGTTCATTAAATATGTATATTTTCCATATATCAGCGGCAGACCCAGACGCTCCGATATGTGCACAGGCGTGTGCCATCTTCTGTCCTCATGGTCGGGTTATAGATGAGAGAGGATGTATGACATGCCGCTGTATCGAGGGTAGGTGGAAAGCCCCCCTCCCCCAACAACAGCAACAACAGCAACAACAGCACAAACAAATCTCCAATTCAGCGTTCTTATACGATAAATCTAAAATAAAATAAAAATAAAAAAAATGAAGCAGATCACAATTCTTAGCACACTCAAATAAGGTTTTCGTGAAATGCATTGAACTGTCTGAAATCGATTTCAAATTTTGAAGGACTGTACCACTTGAAAGCGAACATACCAACATACTGATGACCAATTATGACACAGCTCCCATAGCAGAGTAGTCCAATCAGTAGTATAGAAACGGGATCTTTCGTCGCGTTGTCCTTTGACATCTGGGCAGCAGGGCCGCTATATTTCCGGCAAAGGTACCGGAAGTGATCCCTGGGAATGTATTCCTCCGTGGTGATGCAGTCATGGCCGGCGGTGATGCGGTCACTACCGGAAAGAAGTCTCATCCAACAGAAAGTAGTCCCTTGTCAACGAGACTTCAAATACGCGGGTGGTCGCTTCGCTTGATTCTCCATGAATGTCCGGCAATCTTCTGCACTGTCCGGGAATCTTCGGCAATTTTCTTTAATCTTCGGCAATGTTCGGTCATCTCCGGGAATGTCCGGTTGGCAATCGAGGTCAAAGGGTCCCGTATATAGCTTCTAGGTTATAAGCTCCATATTTAGCCATACAGCGAGAGAAGGGGAATCCCCCTAGTCCCAACTGGAATCAAAACCGCGTCGCTTCCTCCAGAAGCGGGCACGCTATTCACTACACCACGAGTCAGCCCATAGAAGACAAGGTTGAAAATATCCTAATAAATCTACCAGAGGGCCGATCACTATACCGCTAGGGTGTAGAACCAGGATTGGAGGGGTCTCGAAGCTATACGGTGACATTTTTTGAATAGTTCAGGTAGGTCATGTCATGTAAGGTCCATACTGGCACAGTGGACATTGTTGGTTCCCACTCGTGGCCATTTGCAGTATGGACTGTGGTCCCTTGTTTTCTTCATCTCGAGCCGTAGAACACGATGGGAGGGTCTTGAGACCAAGCGTTGAAATTTTGTGGAAAGTGATTGTGCGCATGCGCACTGGGCAAGTAGCGTTGGGGTGGACTTTTGGGGTCGCAGTGGACCCCTATCTGTCCGATTGGGTCGTGTGAGGTATCAATGTGAAGCACCCGCGGGGGGCGTCCAACTGGATGGGTGTTGGGTGGCACTGACGTCAATCTGCGCATGTGCATTAGTCAAAGTGTATTTGAATGGACGTTCTGGTGGACCCATAGTGGTCCGATTGGGCCGTATGAGGTGTCGTGAAGAATTCGTGTGGGACCATCCGACTGGACTGTTGGGTCGTCCGTTTTTAACCTTCGGCGCATGCGCAGACTGGGAATAGGACAAATAGGATGGCTTTGGGTCGAGGTGGGCCAGTATTGATCCGATTTTGACGTGCGAAGTTTCAATGTGAATCTCACGTCGGGGAGCGTCCAACTGAATGAGGTGGAGCTGGCGTCATTCCGCAGTAGAGAAAGGACATTGGAATGGACGTTTTCAGGTGGAGATGGATCCATAATGGTCCGATTGGTGGGAGGCCTTATTTTGAATGTCTCCTGGGGGACCATCCGACTGGACTAGTGGGTCATCCGTTTTCGTCATTCTGTGCAAGCGGTCTGGCCGTAGTATAGAAGGCAGGCATTTTAGGGGTTCGTTTGTGAGTTACAAGCGTTTAGTCCGTCATTCATAATCCAGCCGTCGTCCATTAGAGAATATCCGCGTCCATAATCCAAAGACCTATTCCATTTCCATATAACAGTATTAGCACCAAATTCAAAAAGACAAAAGTATACATAAACATAGGCTTGTTTTCTGCAAGAGAGAAGCGGTCAACAATTTTCAATGATGCCGGCAAGACATCATGATGTTCCAAAATATCAAATCCGTATCGCTGATCAGTATTCTTAATCCATAATATTCATTATAGAGTCGTCATCTAAAAATGATGTACTCAGTCACGCTTTGATTGTGACTGTTCATATGAGTACCATGAGGATCTTGAAGTACATGGGCTCATACGGCCCCTAGCCCCGGGTTAAGCGAAATTAGACACATGTTACGAAACGTAGCCCCATAGATCTTGCACGCTACGTTCGTATTTTGCTATCAGCATGCGATATGTATCGCCAAATTTGAGAAACTTTGAGTGGAGCCACTTGGTGGAATAACCCTGTTTTATAAGTTTCTGCAACAGTGTTTTGTGACGTTGATTAAAATCATCACATTTAACACAGGATCTAGCAAATGCTACTAAGCGAGATATGTATACGCCATATGCAGGTCCCACTGGAATATTACTATCCAGAAAGGGATAGTTTACGATGTCGAAATTGTAATCATCTCTTTGTCATAAAGTCGACGAGAGAGAATGCCCGCTTCATTTTTATAGAGATAGAGATCTAAATAAGATGTGCCTGTAGGACTATCTGTAGTTTCCTTCAAATCCAGTGAAGGTGGATATATATCCTTCACTGCGTCATTTATATAGCGATTATCCACAGCGAGAAGATTGTCTATATAGCGTTTGGTGAATGAGAAGGAACGGGCTTTGAATGGATCGGTTTTTGAAAGCGCCTGCATATAGTCATATTCATAAGAGAACAGATACAGGTTAGCCAACAGGGGTGCACAATTAGTACCCATTGGAATACCTATATGCTGCTGATATATTGTGTTGCCAATTTTCACATAGATATTTTTAATGAGAAATTCAAGCAATTCTGTAAACAAAGAAACATCCCATGAATGATATCTCTTGTATGTAGTCGAGCTAAAGAATGCTTTATGGCTTCCGACATTAATATATCTACGATCATGATTGACTGATTGACCATTCTTAGTCCTAATAGGCCGTGTAGTGTAGCAGATTGTAGCTGCCATGGTATGGACCATGAGTTGAGGCATGCGCACGTTATCTGTGACGTCATCAGTAGGGGTACTAGACAAAGTGGGCATTTCAGGAGTGTAAAGAAAGGTGTTTGGGATAGAGATGGAACATCCGTGGTCCAAATGGCCCGTGAGGCGTGCCCAACGCCCGTCTTAACGCATGAACGCACTAACATGTCGAGTGAGTGCGTGCGTGTGCGTGTGTGTTTATGTCTGTGTGGGTGAGTGTGCGTGTGTGTGTGCACGCATAAACCATAATATGAGGACCAAAGCTTGAATTCTTACTCTGTTTCCGAGGACCGACGTTGTTCCGAAGTCCAGAAAGTGGCCCTCGGACTGTTTTTTACATATTGAAAAGCGTTTCTTATAAGAGAAAGTTTTGTCAATTCTCTATAGGAAACGATGTAGCTTTTCTTTAAAAAAGTGTCTTCCTAATGTATTTTGTTTCATTGGAAACGCATTTGTAACGAGCGCTCAACGATGTATTGGCGATCTTTACAATGTTGCAAAACTTTGTTGAACGATCGTTACGATGTTGCTCAATTATACTCTTTTCCTGTCTGCGCATGCACAGAATGTTGTAAACGGACGACTCAACAGTCCCGTCGGATGACCCCCCACGAATGCTTCACGAAGACATTTTAAACGGCCTAATCGCACTACTATGGGTCCACATAGACCCCAAAACGTTCATCCAAATACCCTTTGTCTACTGCGCATACGCAGAATCACGTCAGGTCCACCCTACAAGTTTTGTCAATTAGCTATACGAAACGATGTAGTTTTTCTTTAGAAAGTGTCTTCCTAATGTAGTTCTTTTTTCATTGGAAACGCATTTTCAAGCTGGTTAATGTGCAACATTGTAACGATCGTTACAGTGTTGCAAAAACATTGTTTAACGATCGTTATAATGTTGCACAATTATATCTTTTCCAATATGTTGGTCCTCCATTACCTCGTTTCTCACCATTCCCTGTCTGCGCATGGACGCTCAACCATCGAGTTCGCATTGACACCTCAAACAACCCAATCGGACCACTAGGGGTCCACCTCGACCTCAAAATGTCCAAATGACCAAGAGTGAGTTTCCCAATGGGACCAACATTGTCCACTGCGCCAGTATGGACCTAACATGACCAGACCTACCTGAAATTTTCAAAAAGAAAACAGTCACGGCTTCGAGACCGCTCCAATCGTGTTCTACATCTCGAGGCGAAGAAAACAAGATTCCACACCCCATAGTAAAATCCGCAAGAAAAAAAATGACCACCCCATACCATACCATACCGCAATGTCCATAGGTGGGTTCCTGATTGGTTCAACACTCTAGTGATTTGCCCTCTGGTAGCTATATTAGGATATTTTCAACCTTGCCTAGTATGTGGTGTAGTGGATAGCGTGTCCGCTTCTGGAGGGAGCAACCCGGGTTCCACTCCAGCTGGGACCAGGGGGATTCCCCTCCTCTCGCTGTCTAGCTATATATGGAGCTCTTAACCTAGAAGGTATACCCGGGACCCTTTGACGTCGATTACCTACCGGACATTCCCGGACATGACCGGACATTGCCGAAGATTACCAAACATTGCCGAAGATTCCCGAACATTGCAGAAGATTGCCGAACATTCCCGGAGAATCAATCGAATCGACCACCCACGTATTTGAAGTGACCTTTGCCGAAACTATAGCAGCCTTGATCCCGTTTCTATACTACTGTAATCCCAATATAACGAAATTACTGTTATACGATCATTTTCTAAATGACAAAATATACCTTCTTATGTTATTCTCCGTCCACCAACACGTAGATCGTCGTCAATGACACTACCAGAAATTATTGATTTTAATGCTTTTTGTGTTTCTTTCCAAGAAGCCAAGATGTTATAAGACAGCTATATGATTATATTAGCTAAAACTACCTAAAATGATATATACGTTCTTCGAATTAGGCCTCCGGTAAATGGGTGAGTGAGCGAGTGAGTAGGAATTAACGTCGTTTTCAACATTTGTTTTCATTCATGTTACGACGGTGCCTGTATATGCCAGAACACGAGAGTGTCCACAGTTCCTATTATCCTGGACACTGATCAGCCCAGCCAGTACAGCACCCGGTCACCCATCCAACTATTGACCGAGCTCAACATTGCTTAACCTAGGTGATTTAACGAGAATCCATGCAAAGGCTAAGAGTGTCCGGACCCTATCTTCTTATCCAGCTCGGACACTTTTCTCCACATTGGTGATAAGTGTCCGTCCTTGGTTGCAATAGAAAAGGATATGAAAAGGGACACTAATCACCAGGACATTCTTATCATCACACCGGTATTCAACAGGTTTCTATATTAATGAGTGTTGACTTCGTGTATAAGCGAACCCCGCCCCACCTCGAACGTTCAGTTCGTTGGAGAGATTATTTTGATTCGAGAGAAATAGACCACTATTATTTCAGAAATACAGTAGGCTTGTTATGACGACAGTAGTTTATTGCGTTTTCTTTGGCGCACACGCTTCATTAAACACACATCGTTCGGCGCCTGTCACTGGCCAGCCGTTTGACTGACTATTCCTTCCTAAATTCATAAGGAGAACACAGAAGGATAACATAGGGAACACAAGAGGTTACCATGGCGACAAATCGAAGTTGCGCTTCTGTGACCACACCGAGATTGGCTGTGGAAAAGTCTCCAGAATTGACAGTCTATAATACAGAATCACTTTAGGCACACCGGTGTGATGGATAAGAGTGTCCCGGTGATTAGTGTCCCTTTCAATATCATTGTCTGTTGCAACCAAGGACGGACACTGGAGAAATGTGTCCTAGCTGTGTTAGAAGATAGGGTCTCGACACTCTCATCCAGCGGACATTCTTAGCATCTACACGGCATTTATAAGTCCTATATGAAATGATTTTCGAGAGAGAAAAAAATAATTTGGTCATCAGCGGAATTCGATCCCACGATCCCGGCTTATCGCGCCGATGCTCTACTGACTGAACTATGACGGCCCATAAGTATAGCACCCGTGGATTTTCCCTGCAAATGACCAAACTTCTCTCTCGATGTTGCAATGTGCGCAACTGGCTTCATAACTAAGAAATGATATTTGATATGGCGTATAGACCACCACTGAGCATATAAACATATGAAATGATTTTTGAGAGAGAGAAATAATAAATTGGTCGTCAACGGGATTCGAACGCACGACCGCGGCGTATCACAAAAGCTCAACCGACTGAACTATGCCGGCCCATAGGTATTACACTCGTGGACTGTCTGTGTGATGACCGACGTTCTCTCTCGGTGTTGCAATGTGCGCAACTGGCTTTATAATGAAGAAATGATATTTGGTATGGCGTATAGCCCGTCACGGAACATACATGTATATACATATGAAATGATTTTTGAGAGAGAAAGAATAAATTGGTCGTCAGCAGGATTCGAACGCACGACACCGGCTTCTAGCGCCGATGCCCTACCAACTGAGCTATGATGACCCACACATATTACACCCATGGATTGTCCCTGTGATGACCAACCTTCTCTCTGGGTGTTGCAATGTGCGCAACTGGCTTTATAATGAAGAAATTTCTTCATAAGGCCTATACTTATTCTCATCTTGTGTTTCACTTCATGTAGCTGATATATTATTCATTATATTTGTCACAGGTGGAAGTAAGGTTATGCCACTGACTTCTGTCGTCTGCCAGCCTGTCGTCTGTTTAATATTTTGTGAACATGGATGGAAAAAGGACGCGAACGGTTGTGATATTTGTGACTGCGTGACTGCTTGATTTTGAGGACAAATGGACATTGCCTACTTTACTTGATTAGATGAAGTCCATTAAAACTGGTGGTTCGCATTTTACGAAATGTCAGATTGTTTATTTTATTATGTGCTTGATTGCTCACACTCATACACTCTCCAGTGAGCAGAGAAAAAGCCATGGGACCTCCTCCATCACCCCTCACAAAATTAGAAGCTACGGTATTCAATATAAAGTAGCAGGTGTGCGAGACATTCACAGGTTGCCACCAGGACAAGCTCACCAATGTCCCGTGGACCAAGTAGCTCTGGACCTAGTCCCAGAAGGGAAAATAGATTTACCATCTACAGAGCTCGTGGAGGACGATGCCGAGAGAAAAAAACTTCAAATCCGCCTCGGTTTTGCTGCCCAGAGACTCGGGCACCAGCCTGGTGGCCTCTCTCAACGAAATTTCTCCAAAAACGGCATGAGAGAGGAGGCGGTCAACAACGATCTCATCCTAAGCCGCGGATATTTACGCCCTACAAACCATACTTCTCGGCACAATCGATGAATTCCAGACCCCAACCAATCGATCACCAACCCGTTTCACCCAACAAGTTCTTAGAATGCCTCTTCCACACCAAGAAACCCAGAAATGTTCTTCTAGCTCTGCTATACCCGCTCATGTATCAATCAAGTTACTTCACATATCTTCCAAATGCACACCCCTTTTTTCTCTTAACACATCGATCCCAACAAAAAAAGCAAATCGAAAAAAGAACAAACCCACCGCACACCACCAACTTGTCGACACACTTCGCGGCATCACGCAACTGTCATACCCAAGGGGAGATTGGAGTACACTGGGACATTTTTCACCTTTTTGCAAAAATCTCTGTTATTATTGTCATGTAGTGTACTCTCGTTATAACTTATATTTAGTATGACATAATCATGCAAAAAATCTGAAATATCTGTTATACTTTTCTCCAAAATTCGTTTTCAAAAACGTAAAAAAATGTGTCCCAGTTTGCCCCTATATGGGGTATACCGGGACACCCACCGAGGTGCGATGGGACAATAATCAAAATACATGTTATTTCAAGTATATACTGATATGTTTCGTAGGAGATTAGAAGATTCAACAGCGATGGTTAAGCTAGTTGCTATTTCAGATCCCTGCCTCACGTAAGATATTTCCCAGAATAATTTTTATGGTTTTCATTTCAACGAAAGCAATTGACGTTGAAAGTGTTATTAAAACTCATCAAATTTGATAGGGTTAACAATTAATATAATCTAGGAAACAAAATAATGCATTTTGATACCATTTTAGTGTCAAAGTAAATTTCACCATTTGATTACTATTGTCCCAGTGTGGCCCAGCAAAAGTGTCTCAGTCCGCCCCAGATGCATGATATTTTCCATTTTATGAAAAAAAACTAATACGTACATCTGAGATAATAAATCGACATAATTTAAATTGTACTTTGGTCCATCCTTTCTCCGTAGTAACAAAACAGCAATGAAATACTACTGAAAACTTGATATAACAAGATATCATTCTTAGTCCTCAAAATTTACTTGAACTGCTCAAAAAAGTTTTCTTGGTCGTAATTTTTTACCAATGATAATTTTTGTTTGTAATCAATAGAGGTGTTGTATGGGGGCAACTAGACGGCTTGCCCCACTGTGCCCCATGTCCCACTGTACCCCAATCTCCCCTACTGCATATCTCTAGATGCATCAACTCCGATTTTTATCGAAGCCGGTTGATAGTACAAATAAGGTTGACAGGTTTTGGGTGAAATCCCAAAAGGCCAACCACGAGGCATGCCTAACAAAATGGGGTCCGGAAATGGGGTCCGCACTAGCTAAAGATACCCGAATCGGACATGATGATGAAGACAGCGCCTGACGCTCTTACTTTTCCCATCAAACAATTCTTGATGCCCGACAGTAGTAAATCACACGATGGTCTGGCGCTCTACCCAACACGGCCACATCTTCCAGAGAAACGAGATATTCAATAACCGGTTTTATGGAACTTCAGACTGCAGGACTTAGGCGGTGTGATTGATCCGAATGTTCCGAGGATTATTGTTCCCTCTCATATCCTACTGTTTTACAACTAAGGTTGGACATTTATCTCTAATGTGGAGGAAAACTTTCCTAGCTGGGTTAGTAGATACGAATCGGACACTTCTTGGTTCCAGACATTCTTAGCCTCCCCATTGGCTGACTGAGAACATAGTTATTACATTAACTCTATCTGTCCTGCGTTTTGGGGACCTGCCCTGGGCTGGGGGAGGGGGGGGGCACCCTATTTATTTTTTTTATCCCTTGAGCTAGGGGACTGAAACTTACCACGATATACTCTTGGGTCAAGCTGTACCAGAAAGTATAAAAAAATCCAAGATGGCCGCTTTGATGACGTCTCAGTGATTTTGAAGCAATATAACAAAAACATAACTTTTGTGGTACCCCAGGCCGCCATCTTGAATTTGCCCATGATCCTCTACTCGGTGGGGGGGGGTATGCAAATGGGCTCAAAATGACCCCAATATGAGAAACTATAAAGTCACGGAGTTTCAGCTCTCCATTTTTTGTCGTTCCGGAGATAGCGCCGAATGTTTGGGGGGGGGGGGGGCATTTCGCACCCCACCCCTCCCCCTCCCCCCAGGCCAGGTTGGGTTAGAATTAATCCATTTATAGACAGAACTCGCATAGTGGTCTGATGGGATACGAGTCAACTTCATTTTTGGGAAGTGTCTACTGCATCGGTCATCAGCAGTGAAACTCTCTTAACGCAGTAATCAACTCTGTACCACCAGACATTCCGGTGGGGAAATGTTACCGTCATTCGCGGTGGCCAGTGAGAGGCCACTACGACTAGGGCAGTTTCGACCGATGAGACCCAGATTAACGCAAGTTTTGGCCCTCCTCGGCGACCAGTAGTTGGACCACGCCAACAGGAGTTATCGATCTCATGGGCACTGTAACCGACTCCTGTCTTGTATCCAAGAAAGATCAAATCAAGTAAAATCTCAAACATACTAGAATTGCCGTAGGTTAATTTTGACAAGCCCCTTGAAGGCCCAACGGAACGCAACCGGTTTTGTCCTGCCATCTTCAATTTGCAGAGACGACTCGATCAAACGATATTAAACCATAATTTTATTACGTCACATTAGAATGGAAAGCGCATAGAGCGGACGTAGTTAGAGTTTTCGTTGCAAAAATCCCATCCTGAAGTACATTCATGGAAATACAACAATTGTTATGTATACAAGTTTCTAGTCCGTCATTCAATATTCAGCCGTCATCCATTAAAGAATTTCCACGTCCAAAATTCAAAGACCTAAGTTATATAATAATATTAGCTCCAAATTAAAACGATAAATCATAGTATAGATAAAACTAGGCTAATTTCCTGCAAGACAGAAGCAGTCAAGTTTTCAATGATGTCAGCAAGACATCATGATGTTCCAAAAATATCAAATCCGTATCGCTGATCAGTATTCGTAATCCATATGATGTATTTAGTGCCATACTGAAGAGCTATACCCATTCTTGAATACTTGATTCATCATTAAGCTCTATTGTCCATCAGTAGTATGTAATGTGCATTTAAGGGCATATTGACCTTTGACCTCATGTCAAACCGCTTTTAGTCGGCTGTTATGCAAAGAATGGTTTAGCCCAAACGAGAGGTCAAGTTCACTATAGTTCCGTCACGTGACCTGACGTCACTTCCGGTCATCTGAACTTTGGGACATATATTCCTCCGCGGTGATGTGTTCGGCGGTGATGCGGCCGCGGGAAAAAGTCTCCGCGGACAGAAAGTAGTCCCAAATACGAAGGAAATTCTCCGGCAATCTCCGGGACATTTTGGGGGCGAGAGGAGCCCGTAGTGGACCGATTGGGTCGAGCGAGGTGTCAAAGTGAAGCGCCCCCCAAGGCGATCAAGTCATGGGTGGGTGCATGTAAAATTAGGATTTGTTCCGAAAATGTAAAAAGTGGAACATGGACTTTGCCCCTACAATAGGGAAAAAGGTCCTACCAACCATGTCCAAAAGGGATAATATCGGTCCCGGCTTATCGGAGCCTGCTGAGAGAGTTAGGGTGGGGGAGTTGGTGTATGTAAATTGAGGATTAGTCCCGAAAATATAAAAAGCGGAACACGTACTTTACCACCACAATAGGGGAAACCCATATCAACGAAGTCCGAAAGAGCGAATATCGGTTTCCGGGTAATCGGGGCCTGCTGAGAGAGGCAGGGGTGGCAGAGTGGGTGCATGCAAAATTAGAATTTGTCCGGAAAACATAAAAAGCGGAACACGGATTTTACCCCTAAAATAGGGAAAACCCCTATCAACCATGTCCAAAAGGGCTAATATCGACAACCGGCTTATCGGGGCCTGCTGCGAGAGGTAGGGTTGGAGAGTGGGTGCATGTAAAATTAGCGTTTGAAAATATAAATCAACGGAACACGGAATTTACGCCTACAATAGGGAAAACCCCTATCAACCATGTCCGATAATGCTAATGTCGGTCTCCGGCTTATCGGGGCCTGCCTATCAAATCATGGGTGGTTGCATGTAACTTGAGGATTTGTCCCCGAAAATATAAAAAGCGAAACACGGGCTTTACCTCTACAGTAGGGGAAACCTCTATCAATCCTGTCCAATAGGGCTAATATCGGTGTCCGGCTTATTGTGGCCTGCTGCGAGAGGTAGGTTTGGGGAGTGGGTGCATGTAAAATTGGAGTTTGTCCCGGAAAATATAAAACAACGGAACACGGACTTTACCTCTACAATAGGAAAAATCCCTATCAACCATGTCCAAAAATGCTAATATCGGGATCCGCTTATCGGGGCCTGCCTATCAAATCATGGGTGGTTGCATGAAACTTAAGGATATGTTCCCGAAAATATAAAAAGCGGAACACGGCCTTTACCCCTACAATGGGGAAAACCCCTATCAACCATGTCCAAAAGGGCTAATATCGACCTCCGGCTTATCGGGGCCTGCTGCGAGAGGTAGGGGGTAGGGTGGGGGAGTGGGTGTATGTAAATTGAGGGTTTGTCCCGAAAATATAAAAAGCGGAACACGGACTTTACCCCTACAATAGCGGAAACCCCCTATCAACCATGTCCAAAGGGGGCTAATATCGGTATTCGGCTTATTGGGACCTGTTGAGAGAGGTAGGGTTGGGGAGTGGGTGCATGTAAAATTAGGGGTTGTCCCCGAAAATATAAATCAACGGAACACGGACTTTACGCCTACAATAGGGAAAACCCCTATCAACCATGTCCAATAATGCTAATGTCGGTCTCCGGCTTATCGGGGCCTGCCTATCAAATCATGGGTGGTTGCATGTAACTTGAGGATTTGTCCCCGAAAATATAAAAAGCGAAATACGGGCTTTACCTCTACAGTAGGGGAAACCTCTATCAATCATGTCCAATAGGGCTAATATCGGAGTCCGGCTTATTGGGGCCTGGTGCGAGAGGTAGGGTTGGGGACTGGGTGCATGTAATATTAGAGTTTGTCCCGGAAAATATAAAACAACGGAACACGGACTTTACCTCTACAATAGGGAAAACCCCTATCAACCATGTCCAAAAAGGCTAATATCGGTCTCCGTCTTATCGGGGCCTGCTTATCAAATCATGGGTGGTTGCATGTAACTTGAGGATTTGTCCCCGAAAATAGAAAAGGCGGAACACGGCCTTTACCCCTACAATGGGGAAAACCCCTATCAACCATGTCCAAAAGGGCTAATATTGGTCTCTGGCTTATAGGGGTCTGTTGAAAGAGGTTGGGTGGGGGAGTGGGTGCATGTAAAATTAGAATTTTCCGAATTCAAAGCGGTGACATTTTTCGAAAAGTCTCACCAGGTTTTCGAAAAGTTTTTCACGTCTCACCAGGTAGAACACGATCGACAGGGTCCCGAAGATAAGCCGTGATTTTGTCTTTTTTTTAAAAGGCGCTGCGCGCATGCGTAGTGAGTAAATAGTGCTGAGTGGACGTTTTGGGTCTAGGCGAGCCCCTAATGGTCCGATGGTGTCGTATGAGGTCTTATTGTGAAGCTCTCGTGGAGGAGCATCCGATTGGACTAATGTGTCGCCCGTTCTCAATATTCTGCCGTATTATAGAAAGCAGGCATTTTGGGTGTGCGTGTGGGTGTATTTGGGGTAGAGATAGAACACTCGGGCCAAATGGGTCGTGGAACTTGTCAAAGTGAAGCTTGTGTGGGGTAGAGTTAGAATGGCGTATTTTTTATTGCAAGTAGAGTCAATCTGCGCATGCGCAGTTGGGTGTAGTAAGTGAAGTGGTGGGGGCGTGTTTGGGGTAGAGATGGACCACTATTGGTCCGAATGTATCGTGGGAGGTGTCATTTTGTACCTCTCGGGGTGTAGACTCCGATTTGAGGGATGTCCACAGCATATGTGACGTCATCGGTGACGTACTATGTGCCTATACATGTACTATGTGCCTGTACATGTAATCTGTCCACGTACATATACTCTGCCAATGTACATGTTCCTTGTCCATGTACATGTACTCTTGCGGGAACAACACAGTTTCCTGATGGTGATGTAGCGTTAATCTGTTTACCTGGCTAGTACTAATTTTGGCAACACAATATATCAGCAGCATATAGGTATTCCAATGGGTACTAATTGTGCACCCCTGTTGGCTGACCTGTATCTGTTCTCTTATGAATATGACTACATGCAGGCGCTTTCAAAAACCGATCCATTCAAAGCCCGTTCCTTCTCATTCACCAAACGCTATATAGACGATCTTCTCGCTGTGGATAATCGCTACATAAATGACGCAGTGAAGGATATATATCCACCTTCACTGGATTTGAAGGAAACTACAGATAGCCCTACATGCACATCTTATTTAGATCTCTATCTCTATAAAAATGAAGCGGGCATTCTCTCTCGTCGACTTGATGACAAAAGAGATGATTACAATTTCGACATCGTAAACTATCCCTTTTTGGATAGTAATATTCCAGTGGGACCTGCATATGGCGTATACATATCTCGCTTGGTAGCATTTGCTAGATCCTGTGTTAAATGTGATGATTTTAACCAACGTCACAAAACATTGTTGCAGAAACTTATAAAACAGGGCTATTCCACCAAGCGTCTCCACTCAAAGTTTCTCAAATTTGGCGATACATATCGCATGCTGATAGCAAAATACGAACGTAGCCTGCAAGATCTATGGGGCTACGTTTCGTAACATGTGTCTAATTCCGCTTAACCCGGGGCTAGGGGCCGTATGAGCCCATGTACTTCAAGATCCTCATGGTACTCATATGAACAGTCACAATGAAAGCGTGACTGAGATACATCATTCTTTAGACGACGACTTTACAACGAATATTATGGATTAAGAATACTGATCAGCAATACGGATTTGATATTTTTGGAACATCATGATTTCTTGCCGGCATCATTGAAAACTGTTGACCGCTTCTCTCTTGCAGGAAACAAGCTTATATTTATGTATACTATGATTGTCTTTTTAATTTGGTGCTAATACTGTTATATGGAATATGAAATAGGTCTTTGGATTATGGACGCGGATATTCTCTAATGGACGACGGCTGGATTATGAATGACGGACTAGACGCTTGTAATTCACACATGTATTGTTGTGCATTGTTGATTGATTCTTAATTGTAAGAAACTACATGTAGCTTGTCAGTATTTATATTCCTATTTTAGTCTTTCTCATATTTTGATACCAATTATTACACCAAGAACGATATTTTTGTTGCCGTTCAATATCGCCGTATTCACGATAATCGACCCAAACAGTGGATAGAAATATTATAGACTACCTGTCCCGTATTATACAATATCTGTCCTGTATTGTACCATATTTGACCTGTATTATACGAAAGACTGGTATAACAAATGTATCAAATGGAAGTGTTACTTTCCTCGGTAGTTTAACATAATTCACCAACCGGAATGAAGGATTGGCATATCAATGTCGAACAACGTGAAAACATTCAGGATGACTGAGAGAACATGCAGCGTTGATTCCTTTACATCTGTTCCGCGATGAACAATAAACAGGATGAAATATATAGCTTGCATTCCGTCGTTAATGTTTATGTGGTTATGAAGCTTCCGATGATAATTTATTTCTTATTTTCATCCGCAAATACGAAATTTCTCCCACACTTTTTCCATTGACAACTTCTCTCTTGCAGGAAACAAGCCTATGTTTATGTATACTATGATTGTCTTTTTGAATTTGGTGCTAATACTGTTATATGGAATATGGAATAGGTCTTTTGATTATGGACGCGGATATTCTCTAATGGACGACGGCTGAATTATGAATGACGGACCAGACGCTTGTAATTTGCTTGCAGGTGTTGGACGCGCGCCCTTGACTGTGTTGCTATATGGGCAAGCGCGCCCTCGACTGGTATACGAAAAATATCAATTGGTATACCAACTGTGACTATCGGAGACTTGCAATACGGCCCCACACACTAGGGTAAGTAACCAAACAAAACTCTACAATTTACTCTGAAATGTGATAATATTATGTTATTAACCAAGTGTTTTCATATTGGCCTTGTTATAGGTCCGAGGCCTGCCGTATTGGCCCGAGGCCGCAGGCCGAGGGTCAATACGGCTGACCGAGGACCTATTACCAGGCCTATATGAAAACACTTGGTTAATGACATTTTTATTAATTAAGTCACCTACAATTTTTTTTATCGATTATAATAGATGCATCAAGGAATATTTTAGTGCAGCGACTCCCTGTATTTCTTCCTTCACAATAGGCCTATTTCCTACGATTATTATTATGTGCTTTTTGGAGTGCCATTATCGTCGGAAAGTCGACCCCTCTACAGTAACGCTATCGGAAACGACGATGACAATCGGAACGGTGAATAGGCCGATCATCTTCAACCTGGGCGTGGGTCTTCAACGTATGAAACGGAGTCAAAAAGATACAAGCAGATGAAATACTAATTTTATTTGATAAGGGACCGTTCAAAATTTATCTTGAGGGGGGGCCGGTGGAAATTCAGCTCATGACCCTAAGTTATGTGTGACCCCCCCTCCTTGGCTGGAAGGTTACCCGTGACCCCCCCTCACCTGATACCATATTTATCAATGACCCCCCCATCTCACCACAAACACACGCCCAATTCCAACGAATCCAGGTCATTTCCCCCAGTGGACATTTCCTCCAGCGGACATTCCCCCCATGGACATTTCCCCCGGTGGACATTTCCTTCAATGGACATTTCCCCCACCATATACTTTTAGGTTATTTTGAACATAGTTTTAAAATAATTTGGCACATCATATATTTTATAGCACATTTTTAAACAATAAAATGGATCACATAGTGATAACATATAAATCATATACATATATATATTTTAACATTTTAAGAAAACGTTATATCACATTGTGGTAAAATAAAAGATGTATTTTTTAACAATATTATTTTGTTATATTTTTTACCTCAGTTTTCACTTCAGTTCGGTTTTATTCTCATCAAATGGCTTCATGACACCGACGTACAGTTAATGTTATGCTATATACCATGTATACATCTTTTATATTGTTTTAAAATGTGCTGACTGTATAATACTGATAGATACTGTGTATATGTATAATAACTTATCACTTTGTGACTCAATTATCGTAAAACATCTGGAAATCCTTATATCTTTATATACAGAAAAAACAAATTGCGTTATTACAAAATTATTTAAAAACCATGTTCAAAATAACCTAAAAAGATAGGGTGGAAGAAATGTCCACTGGGGGAAATGTCCATTGGGGCAAATGCCCACTGGGGGAAACGTTCATGGGGGAAATGTCCGTACACCATTCCAACATAGCCAGGGGCACTAAATGATGCAGTGTGGAATTATATTAAGACCGATTGAAAACACGTTAATAACATGAAGAGCTATTCGTTGATAAAGTGATTCGCGGTATGGTATTATACATATGAAAAAGTGACAGGGAACGGGACACAGTTCTGCATTACAACATTAAACTCCGAGAAGCTGGGAGATTACATTCTGTATGATGTATTTATTCGCATTCACCGGTTTGAGATAAAATTATGTCATACTGCATCATGATGACAGATAATACTACATACAACCGCTCAGGGAAACAATGAGGTTGTCTTTGTTATACTGACACAGAGATAAACTTTATAAAAATTCGGACGAATCCGACATGATTAATTTCATGCATTCATCATGTCGGCTTCGCTACAAAAACCCTGCAAAAAATAGATGGTGTTTTATTATTATAAAACTATTAAAATTATTATATTTTATAATATTATCCTCATCATGACATTAACTACCGTCAGTACAACTTGTCTTGTAGTACGCCACAATTTATTTCTTCAACTTTGAGGCAGCGTAAATTATTGAATGGTTTGTTTCAGTCTCAAAATGCAGGCTATATTCATTTAGCTAGTCAATGTCCACAATGTCCAGGCCGCACTGCACCTGGATGTGTTTAGATAAAGGATTTGCTAGATGCACTGTGTAGTAACTCAAATCTAGCTGGTATGAATAGGGGCCTAGCTTTTAATACATCTTGAGAAGAGAAAATATGATTATAAAGCCATTTACCGGTCTCATGTCCTACTACACTACAGGAGGTTTGTACAGAGATTAATGCTAACAGAACATAGGTCTATCTATGGTACTGTATGCTGTTTAGGCTTATGATAAACCATAAAGCCTACTGTTTTAGTAGGCTCCATGGATAAACAAAGCCGTGTTCTGATACATGTGTTTCCTGATCTAAAGTCCAGCCTGGTTCTTCGACCTAAAAACATGAAATTCATATAGAAGCTCAAGAAATCCTAGCTGAATAGCTGTCCATTTATCATCATCATTTATCAAGTTACGGATGACCCCCCCTCTACACACAGTCTAGTTACACATGACCCCCCCTTCGTAGGGCTCGAAGTTATTGGTGACCCCCCCTCAAATTCCACCGGCCCCCCCCTCAGGATAAATTTTGAATGGTCCCTAAGAACGATGCAGTAAAATACAACCTTATAATCTGGCGTAAATTTGGTCCAAATCCAGTCCCGATTTGAGGATCGAAGACGTATCATGCTATGGAGACCCTAGTTTTCAACATCATTTTACAGGTGTTTCGACCGCATAATTTCTATCGGTTCTATCAATATGTGAATAACTCTTCTAGCTGCAAGTCTGACATCTTTCTGTTGTAAAATATCACTGTAGTTATCGTTTCGTTCATCAGTGCACTGCTGTAAGTGTTGGATTGCTGTTT
>JAVTVY010018506.1:0-79140 GCA_036873755.1 Hanleya hanleyi
GGAGTTCAGTGAAACATGTCAACAAAAGGTTGAATTATAAGATTAAATTTGTTGGAACGATATTTTCTTAAATATCATAACAGCAGGTGGGGGGGGGGAGGGGTTAGCCACTTTTTCATCTATGTTAGTATTAAACCCAGAATAAAAACTTGAATTTGAAAAATAGAATTTTTGAGAAATTTTGAAATTGAGTTTTGCCCCAAACAATTGTTTTTTATCGATGGGGAAACACGCACACAAAAAAAGAGTGTTATAGTGGATAAATATTGAATTCTTCAAGAGATAAGTCGAGTTCCCAAATGAAAATGTCGTGACAAATAATCAAGCAAAATAATTGTTGTTGTTGTTGTTCCTTCACTAGATCAACTCGCGAGTGCTACGTTTAGCGTGTCTGGAGCAAGTCAAAATCGACACGGGCAACGCAACGTTCATGTTCATGTGTTAGCTGCCCGTGTTGGCAAGCACGATTTTGTTCCGATTAAAATACTCAGTGACAAAGTTTAATTCGGCTTTTATTCTCCACCATAAAACGATCAATCCGCTCGTTCTGGTTATCGAATTGCTCTTGCCAGGCATGAACACTTGATAGAAATACAGGCCAGATCATGCCATCAATCTAGTGCAGTTCTTTTTATTTATCCATTAGTTTTGCCTTTCAAGCTTCGCTAACCACAGCGCCCTCAACGAGCAGATTAATTACATAAAGGGAGATCACTTTCAAGAAGCTGTCGTAAAAGTCTCGCTAGAGCCCATTTGACAGTATGCGCAAAGAGATTTCCGCGCAGTTTTTTCGGGGGGATATTGCATTTTCAGCTTCCGGTTTAGAATGTTACACAAACAATTTGGGCTTGAAAAACAGACTTCCATTTATCTGAGACAGCCCAAATTGGTACGAATTTCTAGTTCAATATCTTCTCCACATTTGGCACTGTGACGATAAGTCTCAACTCTGCTTTGTTTTTTCGCAATCTTGCGGACAAAGCGATTTTGGCCCCCATGAGACCAAGCTGATGCAATAAGACTGCGACGCTTCACGGCAGTCTTAATAAGCGAAACGGGGAGAAACTTTACGCTGCACAACTGTTCGGCATTGACCACATATCATGCAAATTTCATACTTGTCCATACAATATTAACCAAGATCCAGCCCGGACAAGTCCCATTCACAGAGATTTCAGAAAAAGGGCCATAACTCTTGAAAATTATACCGGAACTCGGAAAAAACTCTACGCTGCACAACTACGAGGTACTGGCCACATTCCATGCAAGTTTCAATCCTGTCCATCAAATAATAACCGAGATATTGCGCGGACAAGAAACTCGGACGGACAGACGCTGGTACGACAGACGGATGGACAGACGGACGGACGGACAAAGCGATCGCTATATGCCCCCCTCTAATTAGAGGGGGGGCATAATCAAGCATTATGTTGATGGGCTGCAAAATCCGTATGAGAGGTGGGCCTTCAATTTCAATCAATCAAAAAAAAAAACTTTCAGTCCTTTGAAATCCCTTGTCTGTCTGACAATAATAAACTTCATGAACAGTTGGAACACCAATAAGTTTACTGTCTATAGTTCCACCCAATGATGAACAATATCACGAACCTACATGATGAAGCAAACTTCTCAGATGTGGCCTGGGGAATGTATAGATATTGGACTCGAGTCATGAGAATTTCATATATTTAAAAAAATGGCCATTTGGCCCTACAAGGGATGTGAATTATAACACTGGGAATGTTACATTCATGTTCAGCAAAATAGAATTACTTTTCCCTGACTAAGAAGCAAATTTTCATTTTTGTGAAAACAAAATTTTATTTTGAGATGCAAAAACGCGTCTCCATGATTCGCCAACACCGCAAAAATCTTTGCCTATCTTGCAAGATCATTATACCCAAATTTCATGAAAATCAAACACGTTGTTCAGAAGATATGATGTTACACATGTTTACCTGCATTCATGTCTATAGCGCCATCTAGTGATGACCAAATGCCACGAAAAACAAGCGGGTGAAATCTAAAGCCCCAGGGAGATGGCACATAAAAGTTTAATGGAAAAAACTTTAATCGTGATAATGGTTATGGAGGTTTTGGCGTCAGATAAATGAGATTTTTCATTTAAATGGCAATTTGATTCGCACCTAAAGGGAATTATCATGTCGGCAATCCTATATTTATGCTTGGCAACCTAGAATAGAACAGGTTTTAAATATTTCTTCAAGCGAATTGGTGAATTTTTATTTCACAAAAAACTCTCTTTTTTTGAGACGCAAAAAACTTGCCTTTATAATTATGCCAGCTACACCAAAACCTTTTCAGCACATTGACTATCCTTCAAGACCATTGTAATAAAATTTCAAAGAAATCAGACAAGCCGTTCAGACGAAATCGTCAGAGAAAGGTTTACCTATGCTCTGACTACAACGCCACCTAGTGGTGAGCAGCGGGTATCGAAAAACAGCCAGACAAATTTCCCAGGCCTAAGGAGATAGTACACCAAGTCTGACCCGAAAATATTTAACGGTTTCAGAGATATTCACGTTTAAAGTCGCGGCGGCGGCGGCGGATCCGGCGGAGCCGTTTCTCATGAGAACATAAGAGCATCCACTTTGTGGAAATGCTCTAAATACTAAACAAAACTGATGTTGAAACTGGAATTGGATTGGCCTGGCCAGAATGAACACTTCAAATTGGTTATAATCAGCAGAAAGTGGGAAAGCTTACTGCATCGAGTGTAGGTGAGTTTTCTGTTTCCGTGGCAACTGTCTGTCTCATTAAGGCCAAGTGTAAACAGGTATCACCATCTTCATCTTCTACATTCACATCAGAACCTGTCACGATAAAAACATGATATACATTCATCTAAAGAGATCAAATGAGTTTCTCATTAAATGAAGACATCCCGTATCATTGACTTATGCTAAACATACATGTACAAGTAGCACCATTAAACACTAAAACATTGCATTGTGTTTTAACTTCAAATGGAGTCCCACTTTCCAAAACTTGAAAAATTAGCATGACAATCAGGATTGCACTGAAGAGACCAGAAACAGAAATAAGATTAGGGGAGATAGCTCATATATAAAGTAAAATTATGCTCAGTTGTTCCCCCTGGTTGTTACATCCTCCCCGCCACTCTCCACCTCCAACAACCAATATTGTTAGAATTCTACATTAACTCTTTGCCTACGGAATAAATATTCACTACTGGCTGGAATAAATTATGCAAAAATGTTATTTTCACATATGGTTATAATAATGGCTCGGAGACTTTTTCATGGGTACCGTAGGTAGGGTAAACCATATATTTTTACAATCCTTATGCTTTATTCATATAAATAAAAACTAATGATGGAAACCATTCTTGAACTTGTTTATTGTTTTCATTTGTCGCATTTCATGAGGTTATCTATATATTTTTACAATCCTTGATGCTTTAGTGATTCGTACAAATAAAAACCGATGATGGAAACCATTCTTGAACTTGTATGTTGTCTAGTCAGGAGAAAACAAAAACACAACGAACGCCGACCACAGCCGCCATGTTTGGAGTTTTCCCACTTATTCGTGACATGACATGAGGTTATTTGGAGATTCCCGACGTCATAAAGTCTAAATCCAGGCTGAATGGAATGTCATCAGTGATTCAAGTATCAAGGAAGCGTTAATTGGTCAATTTTTCGCTATGGAGGCAGAAACAACCAATCACAGGTGTGTTTAGATAAGGCTGTCAAGAAGTCGCTTACAACGGATTTCCGGTGCAAGTTTAAGAAACAGGAGCCATTCACAGCGGCTTGCCGTAGGCAAAGAGTTAAATAAACACAAACCTTTGGTAACCATGAGTTCTATAAGAGCCGTATGACCTTGAGAGACAGCTAGTAATAGAGGCGTTTGTTGTCGATTGTTTCTGATTTCGATGTCAGCCTGACCCTGAAAATACAGTATGTACAAACCATGGGAAATCGAGAATGTGATCTGTGGAAAAGTAACAATTAATGAGGCAAACAGTGACATTAATTTTTTTTAAGTTGTTCACTTCACAAAAGGCCTGTCACAATTATTCATCAGTGGTGAGAGCCTTTGTTAAATGATATCCCATTTTTTGGTATTATATGGTATGGTCGTTATCTACGCTCACTAACAACAATGATGACACTCGGTATAGCAAAGCCAACACACTGGTGGGCGAGGATGTTCTAATATACACCTATCCAAAAAAAACAACAAGAGATTATGGTACTCAAGATATGTGTACCTACTCCATGCCAACCCTTCAACTCCAACCCCCCCCCCCCGCCCCACCCCACCACATATATAAATGTATAAAATATATCTCTCCATTTCCAAGGTCCACTGTGAATACAGTCATGCCTGGGAATATTTCACTGGGCAACCTCCGGGTCTGTATGTATTGAATGGATGACCCCAAAATTGTTGCCACATCCAACTGAGTTCCTATAACCCTGCACAACATGATGAAAGATGATCAGAATGACAAAAACTTCATTTCCTTGACTTCCTGATTAACAAATACATATTTCTAAAAGCAACCGCTGGTGCATCCAAGTTCTGCAGGTCTGTTTTATATTTCCAAATGTAAACTGAGCCAAACATATTTATTAATTCCTCAGCTAAACCCACCACAGTGAGTAGCGTCTCGGCGACTTCCCTGTGGCCATTGAGTGAGGCAAGATGAAGAGCAGAGAATCCATCGTCCTTTTTGATGTCAACAATCTGTCTACACTTAGCCAAGATCTTCTCAGTCGCCCTGAAGAAAGAGAGAATTAGATTTAACATCATGACATATTCACCAATATTTCAGCTACATGTATATAGGGAACTGAAGGGGAAGACATAAAACAAGACAGAAATGCAATAAAAACTGAGGTAGAAATTATGTTGGTGTTCTGAAATTTCCATGTGTCCACATTTTGACCTAGACAGAGAGGAAGTTACATGATCATTAAATAAAGACCAAACAAAGCTGCCTTGTTAGATAAACCAGATGAGGGAATGGGTAACAATTTGTGATGTATCAATATTGTAGAAGTACATGTATCTAATTCTGAAGGATGTCCCACAGTAAAGTACATGGGTGGAGAGAATGCGGACTCCACCCACCCAAATACCCAAATCTCCTCAAGACTGAAGAAAGTTTACTCACAAGTTATTCCCCTTGAGTGCCGCATGGTGAAGAACATTGAATCCCCTCTTGTTCTTCAGTGTGAAGTCTATAACTGGGTAGTTCACTAGGATTTCTATGATTTCACGATTCTCTTTCCCTATAGCGTCATGTTGAGCTGTGTCACCGTATGCATCCTGTAAACAGTGATGTTGATTTCATTTAAGTTTTACGAGCATTATCAAGATTACCAAGCTTAATATAGTTCAAGGTCTATGTATAAGAATATCAGAAGCAAGGAATTCCATCAGATTTTCAGTAATCTTATCATTTTTTCAGACTACATGTATCTTCATGATAATGATAATGGCACTGTTTTAACCATTTCTTTGTCAGATTATACATGTAGCAGCTATTTTCTGTATTAGATCTTCCAGGATTTTCCCCTCATTCTGAAATATCAATATTATCCAGAACTCAATATTTCTGGAATTCCACCAAGCAGAAAGCACCCAAACTTGAGGGTTCAAAATCAACCTCTATCAAGTTTCAAGCTAGCCAGTAAAGGTGGCAGGCAATGTCAGTTTGAAGCAACAGGACTAGAGCAGGGAATGGCAAGCTCATAAGAGAGGATGATCTAACTCAATGAACACTCAATGCGGACTTCCCAGTACAGACAATTAGTTCAGCCATTATTGAATACCTGTATGTTGACGTTACACTTGTGCTTGAGTAGAACTTTGACACATTTCAGGTGTTGTTTATTGACGGCCACATGTAGCGTGCTACATCCACCATTGTTCAGGGAATTGATATTGGCTCCCTTCTGCAGTAACAACTCTGTGATCTCGGGCTGATTGCTGTAAATAAACAGAACAACTCATATAATAGTATGTGTTTGATACATATTATGCATTGGAAATGGGTACCGGTACTGGTACAACATGTAACTGTATTACGTGTGAGAGTTGTTAGAACGAGGGAGGGGTAATCAGAGATTGATGAAATGTAGCAACATGTACTTCACCAATCCCACTTACATCGCCTATTACATGTAGCTGCTGCATATGCATATATAGGCAGAACTTCTGCACCCACAGACACACGGGTGAAGACTGAGCCGTATATTTTACCTGCCCCATACCCTGTCCCCTGCCAATTATACCGAGTCGCCATCGGGCCTTACAGACTAGTCTTTTGTGTTAAAAGCCATCATTTTCATCTGACGACGATACAGCTCACCAATCCCCAGTTTACTAGTTGTCACAGCGACAAAGCTCAACAATTACCAATATACGAGTTGTTAGAGCATTTCCATCATAGCTCTCTAGATTTGTATCTAATACCGCTTATGCCGGTGCTAGGGGCCATGTGGTCATGTCATCCAATACCACATGAACAGGTACAATAAAAGTGTACCCGAGATAAAACACATATCACGAATCGTTAGATTCTTGGTATGTGCTTTAGAATAGGTTAACCAGAAGACTATACTGTGACGTCATGTGGCTCTGTCAGTATGTCGGCTCCTCTTCCCACTTCCCTTATATGTGTTGTAATTACATGTAGACATAGATGGGATACAAAAGAATTATAACACATATCTTGTGAAAAGTAAACCAAAACTTTTTACATGTTCAATATAATATCGCCCCTTCCTATAAGCTATGTTCATTAGTTCTACACATGTGTGTGCACATATTTGCCGAATTCATCCTCCGTAAGGAAGTCAGGTTTTTGGTGTCAAATATAATTTCTTCCAATATGTTTATAACTGTATTTTTCAATTGGCCTTTCAAATAAAATTGGATTTGTAAAAGCCCATTTTAAGGGATAGTTACCCACCTGGGTATCAAAATGTACTACATCGAGTACTGAACTGATTAATGTACTACATAGAGTACTGTACCAAATAATGTACTACATCGATTACTGTACCGAATAATGCACTACATCGAGTACTGTACCGATTGATGCACTACATCGAGTACTGTACCGAATAATGCACTACATCGAGTACTGTACTGATTGATGCACTATATCGAGTACTGTACCGATTAATGCAGCCCTCCAATTAAGGATGGTTTGTGGTAACCTGTAAACAGGTTACCACAAAACAAGAAGTGGTAACCCGGTTCAGAAAAACAGGTTACCGTGCGTGCTTTTGGGTTGTTGTCAAAGAGATAAATGATATTCGCTTGGCCGTGTTAACTCAGATGTAATATTCTTGTACGACACTCCAATCATGTTAAATCATTCAATTTTGTACAGTCTGAAGTCGAGATATTGCTTTTAGTACATGTAAAACTGATTGCTTGTATGTACAGGTGCAGGTATTATTTGCTAGTCTACATGTACTTCATAGATATTGCAAATAGTACGAAATGAATTTTGTGCTCTTACATGTAATTAATTATTAAATATCATCTAAAATGTTAGTTTATGTTTTTCAGTAGAAGCATCTGAATGGATACTGACTGTCATGAAATATTTAAAATTTGGCACTTTTTACAAAATTAATGTGATTGTGAGGATGTCATTGTGAGTGTCGCTGTTGTACGGTTTTCTCAATTTTTGGCTGACTTGAACACATAATTGACAGCAATGATAATACATTATTAAATGAAGCAATTTTGATAAAATTCAGTGAATAGTCAGTTGTAATTGATATTTTGAACTGTTTTGGTTTCAGCTTTGTTGAAACAGTAAAACTGAAGTTACCTGTGTACTGATGAAATAAAATTATATATTAAACTACATACAACTTGAGTACTGTCCTTCATTTCATTAAATATGCTGTATTGATATGATTTCAATATTGTGTTCGTGCATTTTTTTTCAAACAGTTGTCTCGCCGCCGGGGTTTGAGTGGTTGTTGTTGTTGTTGTTTTGTTACTTTCACTTTGACTGTCATCTTTGCCGGTGAGATTGGTTTTAGCCCAGGCTTGAAGAGATCCAGGTTTTACGTGTCTGGAAACATTGCTTTTATGTACATAATCAACGCCATCGGCGTATGATATAATTCGAGCCAGCGAATTTCCGTGAAGTGTTGCTTGTGAACGAATGTCCGCAAAATGCCGACTGCAAATTTTGCAACTCCACTTACTTAGTGATATTGTCTTCACTGTGAACTTTGTAAAGGAAGAAGAGATGAAACTGTCATTTCAGAAATGTTCTCAGTTTCTCTGGATTTCGTTGACATTTCTAACAAAGTATTGAACAAACACAGCAGATGCCAACTGTCAAACGTACGATGCACGTTGATGCGCGCACACTGCACACCAGACCGATTTGTTTCAGTAAACCCCGACTGACCTACTTATCGTAGGGAACCAGGCTTTGCTGCGGCAGTATCAAACGAAACGGGGTTTCCGACCTGGGGAATTTCCATGCCTTCGGGGCGACAGTAACTTGTAAAACTGCGTGTACGATGAATAGCCTGTTTATTTGATTCGATCTTTCAACAAAAACAAACCGGTCAGTCGAGGATACAGAAATCAGATTGAAGTGTTACAGTTATGAAGAAATAACAAGCAAACAATAAAGGCCAATTTGGCCTGTGTGACAACAGACAGTATTTTTATTTTATCCACAGACGATCACAGCTTAACATCGCGAACGGACAAACGGTCGCCGGAAAATCAAACTCGGTAACCTCCTGGTAACCTGAACGAGCGTTCGCCACTTACTTGGAGGGCTGTTAATGCACTACATCGAGTACTGTACCGATTAATGCACTACATCGAGTACTGTACTGATTGATGCACTACATCGAGTACTGTACTGATTGATGCACTACATCGAGTACTGTACCGATTAATGCACTACATTGAGTACTGCACCGAATAATGCACTACATCGAGTACTGTACCGAATAATGCACTACATCGAGAACTGTACCGAATAATGCACTACATCGAGTACTGTACCGATGAATGCACATCGAGTACTGTACCGAATAATGCACTACATAGAGTACTGTACCGAATAATGCACTACATCGAGTACTGTACCGAATAATGCAATACATCGAATACTGTACCGAATAATGTACTACATCGAATACTGTACCGATTTTTCTTCAGATCAGATTATTTTGCTGAATACATTTTTTTTCAATTGGTACTTTCTCGAAAAAGTGAAAAAAAATGTTGCCAGCTCTTTTTCTCTGCCAATACATGAATATAATCTTGATGTATTATAATTTTGTTGTCAAGCTAATTGTTAGCATAAAAATCTTATATGAAACTCTGTGAGAATCTCGAGCCAAATGAGATGTTAAATATGGTGCTGTTTTCTTGTGCAGACAATCCAAGACGTGAGAGGTTGCCAATAAAGATTCCTCAGTTCATTCCACAAACAGCTAGGTCCTATCAAATACATGAGGGTGCGACTCACAAAACTCCTCGGCTTCCCCCAAGGACATAAAAAATATGCTGAGAATGTGCCACATATTATGGCTATACTAATCATCCAGAATTGTCCTTTTTAGAGAATATCATCAATTCTGCAGATATAACAGCTACAATCCAGAATATATATCACAAAATCATATCTAGATTGATACACAAGAAAGGGTCATAACTGTAAAATAAAGGGGTCGAGACGAATAATTTGTAGGCTTGTAGAATACAAGTAGATACATAAGTTTCCAAAATTTGGTAGCTGTATTGAGCACAGTTCTTCAGATATAACTGGTTACATTCAAGCATATCCAAGATTAGTACATCCAAAAGGGGCATAACTCCATAAAATAAGGGCCGAGACAATGATTTTTTTTTTGTACGCTATTTTGTTGAAGGGTTTTTCTGCCTGGCAATTGGAACTTCTCAAAAACTGAACATTTGAAAAGGGAGGCTCATTTTCTGAAAAGACATGAAAGACACTATAAACTGTAAATTGGAATAACTTCATGAAGTATCTATCCCACATATGCATGATATATTCACATATATGAAATACCAGAGACATAAGCTTTTCAAGAATGTATCTATGTATGATGATCATGTTCACAGATCTCACAATAAAACAACAAATGTCAGTGGGTGTATGAAAATCCACTCAAGTGGATCACAAACCCTTAATAATGAACATTGGCACAGACAAGCCAACTTTTTCAAACAGGTGAATGATTACATGTATATTGCATGTACATGTCTGTAACCCGATCTTTAGCCACTGCATGTGTTCGATGTAAAAATCCTCCACAAACAGCCTGAATTCGCAGGAGTGTGCTAGGCCAAACAGGGCAAGCCCAAACCTCTTATTTCCTTGGTCTATCTCGGTGACCGTGATGTCAGTGAATCCATACTAACACCTTCAAGTTTGTCTGTGGCCTTCACATGCAACAGGCAATGTAATGTTATATGGCAGGTTCATTAGAACAGTTGGGGAAAACGGACTGTCTAAAACGGGACTGAACAGCTTGTTTATTGTCATAAAGCCAGGAATATATAAAAAAACAACGGCCACCAGAGGAGAGAATGGACATACGTAACTTCATTGGATGGTGTTCAAAAATTACATTGTTGTGTATCTGATTTAATAACGGCTGTTCCAGAAAAAAAGTACATCGGGGACAAAAGGCACTCTATATAAATATTTAAAAGAACATTTTTCAGGAACAACCCTACTATACACAAGTATCTCTTTGGAAATATGGACTGCGCTTGCATAGCTAGAAAATTACTGTTACTACATTTAACAATATATTTGCTAATTCACCTGGAGATTTTGGCCTGTACTGGTGCAACTGCATTCTGATATATTATTAAACTTTTATTTGCTGATAATTTCAAACTAGAAAAGATGAGATGACTTGCCCAAATGAGGAGTAATGAAGTGCCGTGTCACCATCTTCATCTTGGAGTTCAAGATTCGCTCCGGCCCCTAACAGGAGCGTTACGATTTCACGATGACCTTGGTGACTGGCCACTTGTAAAGCTGTCTTCCCTGAGCTTTTCTGATCTACCTGGAGAAAATAACAGAACTACCAATGAGTATCTATTCTAAATTTACACATGACCAGTCAACATATCATTCTATCTTCATGTACCATTTACCAAATCTCAATGAAGCTGTCAAGAAATTGTCAATGTAAAAAAGTATCAAAATGAATCAAAACATTGGAAAGTGGCTCTGATCCTTCGTTGCTTCAATCTAGGATCTGCTAATAAAACAAATCCATTTGTTGCAGCATACACAATTGGTAATTCACAAGTTGATAGGTTTCAAGTGTTGGTGCCCTCAGTGGCCGTGTTGTCCAAGGCACTTCGCTGGTGACCGCTAACCTCACACTGCTCAATCGGCACGGGTTCAAGCCCAGTGAAACTTTGTCGGTTACTTGCCGACCCGGGTACTCCGGACCAAACTGACTGTCACCATATGAGTGAAACAACCTTGAGTGTGACATTAAGCCAAATCCTCCCCACAAATGTTCTTGCAGAATATGGACATATAATCTCTACCTTATCTGGGAACTTGGTGATGATTTCGTTGACGACCTCTGTATGACCTTGAGCAGCCTCCTTCACAAGTCGGTCGGGACCTCCACTTTCATAGCCAGTGGTGGTGTGAAGTTCCATAAAGTGATCTAGTATTGCTCTTAAAGTATCTGTTCATAAAACACAATTCATGAATTAGATTCAGCCATTGCAATTTCCCTCTTGTAAACTATTCTATGTCATCTGCAAATTGCAGTGCTCACAAAACCCGGTCGACAACTCGCCAATGGCGACTAAAAATGACCACTGGTGACTGAATTGTTCAGATACTCGCCAACGTGTTGATTAAAAAATAGAGTAATCGCTGAAGTGGCGAGTGAATATTTATAGTCGCCAAAGTAATTTTGTGTTTAGTTTATCAGGCAGCGAAATCCGATCAGTCCGAAAATGTACAAGAAATAATGACAGAGAATAATGCTGACGATACACAGATATGGGGGAAGCCTAGTCTATTTATAGACCAGAAAAGTTAATTCACGACCCGCTGACTGTTCTCAGCCAATGAAATCATTGTAGTAGAACTTTAACGTAAACAAATTCTAAGACACAAACTTGGGGGAAATTTGCAAGTTCAAGGTCAAGAGTTCAAACTGTCTGTCCCTAAAGCACGACATATGCGTTTTGACTTTAGTGTCACTTCTAAAACAATTGCATTCCAGTTACACCATCTCAGTAATTTGGTATGCTGAAAGACA
Source organism: Hanleya hanleyi (assembly GCA_036873755.1). Lineage (NCBI taxonomy): Eukaryota > Metazoa > Mollusca > Polyplacophora > Lepidopleurida > Hanleyidae > Hanleya > Hanleya hanleyi. The sequence continues at coordinate 12,330 of JAVTVY010018506.1, forward strand.
CACGTCATGTGGTAAAAGTTTGCAGAGAAGAGTTTGGAACTTTTGTTTCGCCTGTCCGACTTTTCGTTCTGGCCATTTCGGATTTGTGTAACCGCCACACGTATGATCGTTTCGTTTGCGCAAAATTTTGAGAGTACTCTGCAACATGTTTTTTTTTTTTCAAACTAAGGCCAGTTTTTTTTTTATTTCTTGGTTTACGGATCGAAGGCCCCAAAAATTTGGGTCGGTCGGTTGGAAAAAAAAAACATGTGGCTGTCGCCATCGGGACCCCTCGGGCCGGGCCCAGAGCAATTGTGGAAATAATGTTTCTGACCCCAACAACTCACATATTTGGGGTGGGCATAATTTTACCTCTATGATATAGATCATAGACAGACAAAACAATATAGCAATAGAGCAGTGATTACCTATAGTAGATGTAGTCGAACGATTACTGTCTATTCACAGCAATCCACACAGGTTTGTGTGAACTCCTGAAAAACACATCCCATGGCACCGACTTTCAATAGGCTTCTGGTACTGGCTGTATTAAACAACTGTATTAAGTTTCATTGTTGTGAGTGAAGGACTTTTTGAGATAACGTGTTTACAAGGATATGGACCAACAGACATGTATAAAGGGGCAAAACTCCTGAAAAACACATCCGATTACACCGACTTTCAATAGGCGTCTGGTACTGGCTGTATTAAACAACTGTATGAAGTTTCATTGTTGTGAGTGAAGGACTTTTTGAGATAATGTGTTTACAAGGATAAAAACAGACAGACATGTATAAAGGGGCATAACTCCTGAAAAACACATCCAATGGCACCGACTTTCAATAGGCTTCTGGTACTGGTTGTATTAAACAACTGTATGAAGTTTCATTGTTGTGAGTGAAGGACTTTTGAGATAATGTGTTTACAAGGATATGGACCAACAGACATGTATAAAGGGGCATAACTCCTGAAAAACACATCCGATTACACCGACTTTGAATAGGCTTCTGGTACTAGCTGCATTAAACAACTGTATGAAGTTTCATTGTTGTGAGTGAAGGACTTTTTGAGATAATGTGTTTACAAGGATAAAAACAGCCAGACATGTATAAAGGGGCATAACTCCTGAAAAACACATCCAATGGCACCGACTTTCAATAGGCTTCTGGTACTGGCTGTATTAAACAACTGTATGAAGTTTCACTGTTGTAAGTGAAGGACTTTTTGAGATAATGTGTTTACAATGATATGATGGACAGACGGACGGACGGACGGACGGACGGACGGACAGACGACGGAGGCAACGACAATACCGCTCGGGCAGAATCTGCCCGAGGGGTAAAAACCGAGATGGGAATAGTTGAGAACTATAATTATATTTATCGTTTTGCCTAATTGAATATCTGCAAAATTTGGGACCATTTTCTTCTGTTCTAATGAATGAATCTGATCCACTCATTCTACGATGTGAAATTTTCACTTAATTTCACTTCCTGTGATTAAAGTATTGAGAGGATTTACTGTACATATAGTTAGACAAAGCGTCCTCAAGTGGAAAGCATACCATGTTTAGGCAGAACTTCATTTGGAGGACTGGGTATGGTTTCCTTTGAGCCGCTGCTGACCAATTTATCTGCTGCCAATTTTTCACCACCATCACCCGCCTCCAAACTTCCACCTTGCTGAAGCTGTTTCTTTTTCTCTCTTCGGAATGACTTTGAAGAGCTTGGCTCCAGTGTCAGAGGTGTCTTTACTTTCACTACCGATCTTGTGCGCTTTCCAACTGGTGTTTTAGGCATCTGAAAGTCTTCGAAGATAAATCCAAAACGATTTTGTCATCTCTAAAAACAGTGGGACATCTCACAGATAATTTTTACATTTCTCTAGTCCAAACACCAACCTCTAAACAGGGTTATCTCCCCTGTTGCCAGTCGATCGACCCTGCCGTCATTCACTTATACAGGGCAAAAAATGCCCTTGGAATTCTCTGCACAGTGGGTCTTCACCAAGCCATGCAGTCTCTGACGGAGATTAAACGTGTGAGATTATCAGAACTGCTCTGTATCGCAACATCTCGAATTAACCAGAATTAATCAACTGCAGCGCATTTGGGGGAATCGGCAGACAAAAGAAAACAATCTGAGACTATCGGTAATTAAATACGAAGCTGCGCATCTGAAAACCCCTCGGCTCTGGGCGCCAGCCATTCATAATGTATTCAATTTAAAACAAGACTTCAGGAACACCAAGCAGTCAAGTAACAAATATACAGATTATGAAAAATTTTGCCATTAGAAATGGCCTCAAACGTTTCCGTCCAATCAGAGAAACCGGTATTCATTACATCAGTCTGTTGATGCATCGACGATGTATACCAAATTTTACATCGAACATTTGAAAATTATCTGAGATAGAGATCCCTAATGATTTCGCATAAATTAAAGATGGCCACCCATCCTTCCCACCACTCAGAGAAACTGATGTGGTTATTCATTGCAAGTCTCTTGATACATAGATTCTGTATACCAAGTTTCATATAGAACACTGAAATGGTATCAAAGATAAACATCATTAAAGATTTTGCATAAATTAAAGATGGCCACCAAGGTTTCCGCCCAAGCAGAAAAACCAGAACTGTCTATTGATACATCGATGATGTATACCAAATTTTACATTGAGCACTTGAACCGTATCAGAGATATAGATCATTAATGATTTCGCATAAATTAAAGATGGCCGCCCATCCTTCCCGCCACTCAGAGGAACCGATGTGGTTATTCATTGCAAGTCTCTTGATACATCGATGCTGGATACCAAGTTTCATATAGAACACTGAAATGGTATCAAAGATATATATCATTGAAGATTTTGCATAAATTAAAGATGGCCGCCAAGGTTCTGCCCAATCAGAAACGCCAGAACTGTCATTTATCGTAAGTCTATTGATGCTTCGATGATATATACCAAATTTTACATCGAGCACTCGGACAGCATCAGAGATAGAGATCATTAATGATTTTTCATAAATTAAAGATGGCCGCCCATCCTTCCCGCCACTCAGAGGAACTGATGTGGCTATACATTGCAGATGTCTTGATACATCGATGCTGTATACCAAGTTTCGTATAAAACACTTGAATGGTATCAGAGATATATATCATTGATGATTTTGCATAAATTAAAGATGGCCGCCACGGTTTTCACCGAATCAGGGAAACTGGTTTGGTCATTCCTTTGAAGTTTCTTGATGCATCGATGATCTATACCAAGTTTCACACTGAACAGAGAAATGGTACCTAAGATACACAAGATTAATGATTTCGCATAAATTAAATATGGCCGCCAAAGTTTCGAACCAATCAGGTCCAGATTCAATAGGGTTCTGGGTCATGAGCATATGGATGTGCAGTGCAAGTTTGGGGTGCCTAGGGTAAGTCGTTCTAAAGATATCTTGGTAACAAGAAAGCTGTGATGGTTTCGCATAAATTAAAGATGGCCGCCAAAGTTTCTAACCAATCAGGTCCAGATTCAATAGGGTTCTGGGTCACAAGCATACGGATGTGCACTGCAAGTTTGGTGTGCCTAGGGTAAGTCGTTCTGAAGATATCTTGGTAACGAGAAAGGTGTGACGGACAGACGGACAGACGGACGGACGGACAGACGGACAGACGTACATGACGACGACAATACCCTTCGGCCAAATTTTGGCCGAGGGGTAATAACTGTTCATCTCTTCACAGCAACAACAACAACACTATGCTAATGGTCGTTTGTTTGATGTGTTTGTTTTTCAGAAACAATTAATGCCCACCGCACATTCACATCTGCAAAATAAATATCTAAGTATTCAGTATGCTGATAAGGACTGTTTGACTGGTAAGATTCAAGTAGTGTGAAACGATGTCTTGGTAAAGGGTTATATGTAAATTGAATGCCGGCAGGGTCGATCGACTGGCAGAAGGGGAGATAACCCTGTTTGAAGGTTGTCCAAACACAGTATAAAATTTCCCCATCACAAGTCATAACTTAGCAGCCTACTGCGTGTATTTCTACATGTCATATTTTTACATGTCAAAACAGAAGCGGTTATTTCTGATTTTAAAGTCTCATGTCTGCTGTTCATTTTAGTTCATCTGACCCAGAATAAATCCTAAATAATATGGTAATAGTGAAATCTGGAGTAAGGCCGTTGTCAGTTGATATGCTGACCGTGCCGTCAACCGCGGAGGCGATCAAAATCCGCCATTTTGGTTCACATTCTTGGGGGAAGCCCGCTCTTTTAAAACGAGGCGAAGTCGTTATCCCGGCATGCATCTCTAGCGGGGATTCCCACGTGTCGAGCACGTTGCAGTAAAGTTAGAACTCCGGCAGTTTAGACGGTTGTGTACCCAAGTCATCATGGTTTTGGTTAATGGATCAGTTGTTTCCTCATCAACCAGTCGGTACATCGTGCCTAATTTAACCATCCATTTCTCTGATGAAACGCTTTTGAGCGAAGTGGTCGAGCGCTTCACGTCTTCAGTCCCCACAACAACAACTACAACACATGCTGTCGACGTGCACGTCAAAATTCTCGTACAGCTTAAGGACGACGGACATACAAAATTTGTTGCCTTGGACAGAGAATCCCTATCTTCAGTCCGTGTAAAAGAAATAAAATTAGATTTCAATAAGAGGGGACTCCTGACGTTGAAAATTCAGGTAATAAGTTATGTAAGATATCTTTTATAGTAGTCACATTGAAGTAAGAGTTGTTTCCCTCGATTTTTTTTTCACACAATGTGTGTGCATTTAAGTTTTACTATCTACCATAATTATTTACAGAATGTTTTAATTAAATTAAAGCAAACTTAAAATGTCTCTTTAGAGAATAATTACACACATTGTCCTGTTGATTTGCTTTATGGAACAGCTAATGGGAGATTATTTTGATTTGATATGGAAGGAGTCCATGGTAGAAAATTTACCTTCAATAATTAATAATTAATAATTATAGCATCTAGCATGTATGTTTTGACAGGAGAAGGTCATGCTAAACAACCTATCAATTGACAACGGCCTAAATGCTCAAATAGTTATCAAATTAATTCTAAGAGCCAGAGTGTCCAAGCACACTGGCATGGTAAAGAATTTAGGATTTTTAAAAAAATTAATACCTTTCACATCTGTGCTCTTGTTTGGTGTCTGTTGTTTGACACCTGTGGAATCAGCAGCCATTACACCAATGGTTGATGTTTGGACTGGTTTCTGTACCTTTGGCAATGACATCCTAGCTGGTGTGGACATTGGCTGAGCAGGCACAGATATTTTCTGATGAATTGGAGTTGTACCAGGCTTTGTTGTCCCTGCCTGCAGAAGAAAATGTGAAAGGTTCTACCAAATTTCCCACTGCATACTGTGCATGAAAACATACAGAGAAGCTGTGCGAAGAGTAGGGTTGATCAGTTTTAAACTAGATTTTAACTCAATGAAATCCATGGTGAAAAACAGGTTGTATCCGACTGTGATGTCCAATTCTGATTACGGTAAGTTCCCTAAGTATTCGCAACCCTAAATAAATTCGAAAACGGGCATTTTTCGCCACGTCACGTGACACTGTTCCCTAAGCAATCAAAAACAGCCCATTCTCGAGAAACCGCGGTCCTAACTATTCGAAAATCCCCCATTTATCATGGTCGCAAGATTGATAATATTGTGGGCTTACGTAGTTGTGCGATGAAAAAAACTTCCAGATCAACGAGTTCCCCTAGAATTAGTATTTGATAAACCTTGCAAACTTTTTGAGCACTTTGAACATAACCAATTGTAACAACTAAGTTGATTTTCATTATGTCTCAAATGAAATGTATCCAATGTTTGAACCGCGATTTTTCATGGCCATTAAATTGAGAATATTGCCGGTTTATGGGGACGTGCGATATTAAACATTGCATATAGAGAGCATATACGTTCGATATTATACTGAAAATATCAAAATGAAGAACGGGAAGTTGTGTTTCATTCTGTCTTACAAAATATATTGCTGAAGTTTGACCAGACATTTGAACTATGGATCCTTTGTCGCGGGGTAGAGATCATTGTCCGTTACATGGTCGCACGATGTAAACCTGGTCTGTTAACAAATCTTTTCGTACACGCATATTTCTTTTTATTGAACACAGAAAGTTTATTCTAACATCAACTGTTCCACATCTGTGAGCGTCCTGTACAATGACTAGTCAACAAAGCTGCCGTCGTTGTTGTTCATTCATAGTGATTTTTGCGGTCCCACCTGACGAGTATATCCAAATATACTGCCATCTTTCGATTCACGATCAACCCCATTTTTTGTGAAATATACGATAGGATCTTCCAACTGAACTATTATCCCCGAGTCCTGAGAGGTACACAATCTAAATGAAATGCAACCGCACCACGGTCGGGATATAGTTGCATTAATTTTGGCGACTGTATGCCATGTGCGCCTCGACACCCAAAAACCAGAAACGCACCTGTTTGGTTCCGACTTTCAAATTTTTCTTCGTTTGACACGAATGTTGAGATTCCCAGCTATGATACTGAAAACATATTTTTGTACTGTTCAGACAAAAATAGTTTAGAAACATATCATTTCCAACGAACGCGGCGATTCAGAATATTTTACGGCCATAGAATTCGCGGTGATGCATATACTGAAAAAAGTCTGTGCTCTTGTGTTCAACTTTTCAGGAGCAAGCAAACTGTGATAAATAATTATTCCACCGAACATAAACTGAATAGATATTTGTTGTCATCTTTCTTTTCCAGATAGTGATTTATATCGGGTGTAAACTTCTCCCTATTTTGGAGATGCCAAAACAGTGTAAAAGACAACCAGACGCGTAACGTATTACAGACTGCATAACGGTGGAAAGACATTCAAACCGCAGTAATGATATGCAACCCGTCAAGTTTCCGCTCATTATTGATATTCTGGATGAATTCAAGTCAGTAATTCTTCTTTTTCTTTTTTCAGATGGCGATTGATATTGAGCATAATAACTCTGATTTGGAGACAGAATCCGCGAGTCGTAACTTACCACAAACAGCATAATGGAGGAAAGCCATTCAAATGTCCCACCTGTCCGTACATCTCCATCGGTGAATAACGAAATTTGAGATTGGTGTACAGAATTAGCCTATATTAACACATCTCCACACAATGCTTATATTAGAACAAACTTCAGAAACAGATCAAACCAATTTTCAGATTAATTAAAACGTAGATCGTGGATTGATGCATATCATGTTCAGCCGATATATACTTGAATACAACTGGGTAAACATGTGAGTATATGGCCTATAAATGACAGAATAGTTGCAGTCAAGCCATATTTCAAGCCAGATTAATAATCGGAGAGAGGTAAAAGAGAATTATTTTTTCAGCTTTGAAACATTTTTTTCTTTCTTTTTCGTGAGAGACATGATTTCACTGTTACGAAGGCATAATATATTGAGGTTGTGTTAGCTGAATATGTTATGAAGCGAGAACCGTGTACAAGCGCAAGTTTGGTCCACGTGCTATGCTATCCAAGTATTGATCACCTGATGTTATTGCAACTCTGTATGGTGGGAAAATGTACAACCAACACATGGCATGTTGAAACTTTCATTCTACAGACCCCACCCAATTCTATGCAAGTATTTTCATACATTTGTTTATCAAGGATTGAAGGGATACAATGAACTGTTAGAAAGGGCAAGCAATTCATCTTTCGTTTAGCCGCTATACATGGCGCGATGAGCTCATTCCAGCTGGGGAGATTGTATATCATCTCAGACGAGTTGGCCCCGATATGGGTGTTAGCCGAGTTGGCCCTGATATGGGCCTCCAAATAGTGTCGGGTGCTTGATTAATTTGCTGTTCGTTTTATTGACATAAACAGTTTGAAAAGCCCTTCAACAATATTTCCCTATGAAGAGCAATCAAGAAATTATTAGGTTTGATTCTCAATCTGAAAATGACATAATCTGTGTTTCTTCATTAGATTGATTATATATTTTCCCGTAAACATCATTGGAATCATCGCGATAGTTGAGCCTAGTCTTCTAGGCCGTGACAAAAATTCTGCAAGGTTTCAAGCATGTCCTGAAGAGAAAATAAAGAATCGGAATGTCAAAGTGACAGAATATGCTCTCGTATGTACTAATACAATGATATACGCGAATTTGTGATTTTAAATTGGCCGGATGTCCGATGAAAGCATGACTGAGAACCGACGGGGAAACCTGATTTTTCTATAGCTGATTTATACTTAGAAGTGGATTTAAATCATTTCTAGGTCCACGTTTTAAATAATGAATATAAGGGGAAATATGCTACATGTAGATCTCCTTCTACCTCAATCAGTACTTTATTTATCCTTTGATAAATTGCGAAATATTGCCTGACAAATCTAAATGCACGACAAACATTTCCCGGGTTTTACTTCCAGGTTTCCCCCCGACCACACGTGTTCGTAACACTGAACTTTGACGAAGTATAATAGGCTTCATTCTATACACAAAAGTATAGTGAATGTCTCGTGGTTATCGATTTTATATCATTTAGAGTGCTAAAATATCACAAAATTAAAGAAACATCACAGTCGACGTATTGTGATCTTTCAATGTCGAATGGTATGAGCATTTAACATGGGGACTCTAACTTACGAAAACGTTCGTTTTCCTGAACTGACCTGCACAAACTATTCGGAAGTGATCAGTTTTTCACGACTGCGATATTCACTTCCGGTCGCGAATACTTAGGGAACTTACCGTACAATCACATCATATAAACTCAAGTTGGTTTTGTCAGACATCCTAACAACTGGGTATGACATCATCAGCATGACGTCAACAAAGGCATTACATTTTATCTTTCCGACATTCGCGTTACAATGGAAAGGTCGCCTGGAACATTCATTTAGATTACTCGGTGCGAATGATCACAATCAAACTCTGACATCATGGGTCAGCAGGTCACAGCCTTCACCATTTTCAAACAGTGTGAGTGAGTGAATAGAATTTACCGTCGCTTTCAACAATATTTCAGCTATATCGTGGCGAACCAACTAAGCACCACCCAGCCAAGTTGCATTCCTGCTACTTCAAAGAAGAAATCTTCGAAGCAGCATGGAACCATTCACCCTATAAAACACTGAGGGCAGCACACAAGACACAGACAGGACGCTTACATGGTGCAATAAAGACAAGTGATATTACAGTGCTAGACATTGCATTATCAAGTTCCTGTTGCTTCTCAGCAAAATGCATTGAAGCAAAAGGAACAGACATGGTATGGGTTAGGATAGGACTACATATTCCCTTTCTGGCAGAAAATATTACCTTGGGCAGGGAACTGGATTGCTTGTTCGCGTCCTCAGACTCACTTCCATCATTCAATACCTTGTTCAGCATTTCCTCCCTTGATCCCTGCAAAATTCAAAGCAGTTTGAGTTCAACAAACTATTAGAAAAATTAATTTGCAGTCCTACCTTCTTTCCGAAACTGTTTGGGTTAGAGAAAAATAGGCATGATTATGACTTTGACTGAATAACTTGTAACCAAGATATTAAGAGACTTTGGAAGTCATATTTAACCTTGTTTGAGGCCAAAAGTAATATGGCAATTAAGTTGCTCGTATCTCAACACATTACATACAGGATTTTCACTTCTTTGTAATCTGAAGTTATGGAGTCAAAGTTTAATCCAGGCAACTTTACTTACCAGATCAGCTTTAGTGTGGAGCTTCAACCTTACAGAGGTGATGGCTCTTGATGCCTTGCACATTTGGTCCTGAAAAATTACAGAACAGAGACTGAATATGTAGGAAGGATTGGTCTCCCATCATCAGGGCAGATTAGATACCACACAGATCAGTTGAGATTTTACCGAATGCAAAAATCAAAAACTTTCATGGAAGAATACAAACTCCATAACATTTAACAAAGAGTGGAAACACTGTTCTCAAATAGGAACTAAATCATCAAAACCATAGCAAAAGCAGGGGAAATAATCTCACAGGGGGGAGTTGGTGGTCTCCCTTGATGTGATAAAATTATCTCCCCTGATTGTGATCCAAAAGTACAGTAGTCTCCCTTTTCCCAAAACAATCACAAAATGTATTCTGAAGTTTTTCCAAACAAATTTACCCCTCTGCATCTGCAAGTTTCATATATTTAGAAATATGATAGTACTGATACTCTTAATTTACCTTAACATTTTTACAGTCTAAAGAGGACCCATAAGTCATAACCAAGGCTTCCTGGATGGTATCATTTAACCCTGGGTCAAAGGTGAACACAGATGAAGTGTCCTTTTGTCCAGAACACTGGCTTGGAAAAGTTTCCTCCAGTGGTCTTCTCAAATAGAAAGTCAACACTGTCGGTTTGATCTCAACTAAAAAACAAGATACAGGGAAGATACAGATCACCACATCAAAATACTGCTTGAGAACAGAATATAAGCAACTTTATAACATATTTTGTGAGACATACCCAAAATATTATCTCAGCCTTTATCTCGGACCAAAAAATAGTAAACAGGAGAACATTCCAACTCTTGAGTTATCCACATTAAAGTCAAACAGGTTGGATCAGGCGATTGAGAAAGGTCAAAGTATTTTGTATAATGATCTCAACAACAACAATCACCAGATTCACAGTTTGAAGTAGAGAACCTTTACCAGTCTTCTGATTTTCAGAACACCCAAAGAGTTGTAAATCACTCCCCTGATAGGATTCTAGGAGTGTGGTATGCTCACACTCCTCAAAAACAAATGACTGCTTTACCAGCCCCCAGTGTATTTACCAGTGAAGATTTCTGAAGACAAAAATATGCCATTAATATTTGTTAATCCACTTTCAATATCCAATTGCATCAGTTCATCAGGCCCCAGGAGATTTGGATTTTTTTATGACATCACATAATGGGTTAAAGGTAATCTTTGACTCGGTGACCATCTTGCTACCTGATATGATGCAATGAAAGTATCTGACAGAAAGGCTAAATAAAGGCACCAGCTGGGAATCCCCCTGAAGGGCAAAGATTTACAATCCACACTCAATAAATTCTTTAGAGCGCAATGGAGGTGACAAGTGACAAGACTGCATGAGTGACAGTGTGAATCAAGCTCATAATCAAACCGATTGCAAATGAAATATAAAATTTCAGGAGAAACTTTGAAAAATGTAATTTCTTTCCTGGAACAAATCCCGAAGGTTTCAAAACCTATCATGGCATCACCTATTGTCGAAACAATCCCCAGCTTGGCATGCTGCAGCAAGTGACCAGATATTCCTGAAAGAATTTCCAGAAGAATCAGTGATGACTACATGGATGTACTTGCCCTAAACAAACTTGTCTATTAAAAAGGTGCTCAATGAGACCATTGGGTTTTTTTACCCCACCATACTACTAGAGCCACACTTAAAATTAATTTGCAAAAACATACCATCCAGCTTGTAAGATTTGATGTCTTTCCGCCAGAAGGACACAGTTTCCCACACGCTCTCCTCTCCCTGCAAATATTACTACTATCACTCAGAATGATGATTAATAATATAAATCAACAATCTACCATAAAATATAGATTTCTGCTATTTGATTATCTCTGTTATGATTCAGACCAGGGTATTAGCCAGGATATTAAAACTGCCTGTCCAAATATCACATTTTTCAAGATTTTCACATGATGAATTTTTTAACTTTAAAAAGGACAGGTGGACTGATCCCACTCTAAGACTATGGTTAAGGAATTGAGGTTTAAAAGGAACCAGAAAGGATACAGAAATGGAGATTTGCAAGTATGGTGACAATAGAATACCTTCCAGACCAGATCTATATAAAACTGAACCATGCTATGAGAGCGAAATCAAACTGGCACAATAGTGTCATTTATGCATATCAAGAGCTAATAAATATGTCCAGACATAAGAAAGCATGTAACTGCCATATAGCTAATGCAAGTACGATCATACGACCCTAGTTTAAATACCTGGCTATCAGAGCCTTCTTGTTCACAAAACAGTGACATTCTACCAACTCCCCCATTAAAGTCAACCCAGAAGTGTGGGTACTTTGGATCGGATGGTTTCTTCAACTGAAACGAAAAGTACAGTGGCAAAGTTGCAATGGAAAGACACACTTTTTACATACGAACAACTTGAACATTAAAATATTGTGCAACATTGATTACAAGGGCAATTCAATATTGGAAAATGATGATTTTAAAATAAAGTTGGAATTTCAGATCTAAATATCGAAAAAAAATTATTGATTGCAATTTGAAATTTGAACTTAAACATGTAAATTGCAATTTATAAATTTGAGATTTTTAATTGAATTTGCAACTTCAGTACGGTAAATTCCTATTAATTCAATCACCCTGTTACAAATCATTTTGTAAACTTATTGTTCTAATAAATTTGACCACCCCCTATATTGTTGTGGGAAATATTACTCCCTGTGGTTGAAGGGAATTTACCATAATGAAATGCTGTCCTGAATCAGTTTCCATGGTTGCTATTGATATTCATATTTCTACACAGAATAAACGGGCAGATTTTTAATAACACAAAGTCAATGATTTTACACAAAAGTACAACTCCCATTGAAGATGCTGTTATTCAGGAATTTCAAGACTCAGTGCCTGGCACTTTGAATTTAATATTCTGAGCATATAACAACTTTGATGTCAAGAAGGCAACTGTCAAATAAAAAAGTGAGGAATGTAGCAAACATCTCTTTACAGTACTCGAGGTAAAAGTGTGGAGAAGTTCCTCCACCTGTCTGATCATGCCATACCTCATTTGCTCCCATTTGTGCAGTGTCACAGGCCACTGAAATTACTCTGGAATAAAGAAGAAAGATGTGGCATAGGCCCTTTAGAGTAAAGGCAACAGTGAGCTAATGTTTCCAAAATCTCATTTGTGGGTCCAATAAGTATGATATAACCTCTCGGAATATGCAATGGTTGTAGATGGAGTAGAGCTTAGGTTAGGAGAAAGAGGGAGGGGTCAGCCCAGAAACTGCGGTCAAAAAACAAATTTTAAATCCAAAAACTTTAACATCAACCCTAACCATGTTGTGAAACTGAGTGTATAGACAGATAGATAGATGGGCATCATTGTGGAAACTGTACCGAGCTTCTGCAGCTTCGCTACAGGCTTGATATTGTCAAGATCCAAGCACTTAGAATGCAAGATGGCTAACTGTGGCATCTTGCATTAGGCAGGTAACTGAAAAGCAATCCCAGCTGTCCCCTCACTGAATGTTTAAAGTTGATCAGTTCAATCGTTCTTGAGTTATTGGTCAGACAAGAAATGTGTAATGATCCAACTGCTGACAATGCAATATGTCTGACGGCTGCCTGGATTACACAGGTAACAGAAAAGCAATCCCATCCGTCCTCTTGCTGATGTCAAGACACTCTCCAAGTTTGAAGTTGAATTATTCTCAATATAATGCCCAGACAAGATCCAAGCACTTAAAATTCAAAATGGCTGACAGTGGCCATCTTGGCTTATGCTGGCAGGGCCATATCCAGAGCCAAATTACTTCCGGAAAACGTATGGGCGCTCAAAATAAAATCCGCCCAAAATAGCAAAATGTAAAAATTAAGAAAACCTGTTTTTTTGGTTAATAGAACTAATAAATTTGTCCCATTACCCTAGCTTTGTCCGAATCACGGAACATCCAACAAAAACACCATGTCAGATATACAGTAAATTACCCAGGATAAAAACGAGATTGCCATAATGGTCGTATCCCTATGCTGTTGAGAGACATTTAGTCCAACATTAAAACTGAAAATCGACTTGTTATTTCGTCTAGAAGTTCACAGAGTAGATTTGAACGATAAATACGAAGCTGCGCATCTGAAAACCCCTCGGCTCTGTGGACCAGCCATTCATAATGTATTCAATTTGAACTATACTACTTTGGAGAACACCAAGCAGCCAAGTGACAGATTATCAAAAATTTTGCGATCAGATATGGCCGTGAAGGTTTCCGTCCAATCAGAGAAACCAGCAGTCATTACTTGTCTCTTGATGTATCGATGATTTATACCAAGCATCATACTGAATACTTGAACAGTATCAAAGGATATACATTTATAGATCATCGATTTTACATAAATTAAAAATGGCTGCCAAGGTTTCCATCCAATCAGAGAAAACGGTTCTCTCATTCATTTGTAGTCTCTTGATGTATTGATAATTTATACGAAGTCTTGCATCAAACACTTCAACAGTACCAGATCAGATGTATAGATTTTGCATAAATTAAAGTCGGCCATCAAGTTTTCCATCTAATCAGAGAAACTGGTTGTCATTAATTGTAAGTTTCTTGATGTGTCGATGATTTATAGTTTCATATAAAGCACGAAAACTAAACGGTATCAGAGATAGGGATCATTAATGATTTTGCATAAATTAAAGATGGCTGCCTATTCTTCCCACCACTCAGAGGAACTGATGTGGTTATTCATTGCGAGTCTCTTGATGCATCGATATTGTATACCAAGTTTTCTTTTAAAAGTCGGTCGTAAAAGCTCCACGGAGCTTGTGTTTGCTATGTTCCTTGTACTAATGTACACCGACTCTAAATAAAATTTACTATGACTACTATGACTATGACTATGACGTATAGAAAACTTAAATGGTATCAGAGATATACATCATTAAAATTTTGCATAAATTAAAGATGGCCACCAAGGCTTTCACCCAATAAGGGAAACTGATTAAAAAGTGATTTGGTCATTCCTTTAAAGCACACTGAACAGCGAAATGGTTTCCGAGATACACAAAATTAATGGTTTCACATAAATTAAAGATGGCTACCAAGGTTTCCACCCAATCGGGTCCAGATTCAATATTGTTCTGGATCATGAGCATATGGATGTGCACGGCAAGTTTGGTGTGCCTAGGGTAAGTCGTTCTAAAGATATCTTGATAACGAGAATGCTGTGACGGACGTCCGGACGGACAGACGTACATGACGGCGACAATACAGTTTGGCCAAGGGGTACAAAAGCCTATTTTATCGCAAAAGGGCAACTTGTACTTTGTCTTGTCCCAGAACTGTGATATCTGTCAAAATCGAAAGTAGTGCCCTCATGTTCGAGGTTGCTATTAACACATCAATGGCAGAGTTGAGTTTTCAGTTGTAAAATGAAATGTGGTCGGCCAGTTACAAGCGGTGTCTCGCAGAACAAGTCCTCTGAAACATACTTCACGAAAGATAGCGATAGGTATGGCCAACCCAATAAACCAACGCAAACATCATTGTTGTTGTTGTTGCACTGACGCTAAATGTGTTACCAATGGAGATTCATCAGGGGAGTTAACTCTAGCCGGCTCTAGTTATTTCTTTCATCCCAGGGCCATGTGTTACATTTAAAATTCAATATTTTCTCTTAAAAATATATAAAACAGGGGTTGAATTGTGAATAATATTTTACAAATTTAACTGCCCAAAATGGGCACGAATTCATTTCCAGCCATCTAGAACCCCGGAGCTTAAGGGGCCTACGTGGCCCCTGGACCCCGGCCTTAAGTGCTAGGATAGTAATTTGAGGGGAACAGAACCTATGTGCTGAGTCTAGATATGGCCCTGTTGGCAGGTAATTGAAAAGCAATCCCAACAGTCCTCACACCGACGTCAAGCCACTCTCCAAGTTTGAAGTCGATCGATTCAATCGTTCTCGAGTTAATGTCTGGACAAGATCAAACTGCTGAAATCCAAGACCAAGGGCGGATCTACGGGGGGGGTCAGGGGGGTCCGGATCCCCCCCATGAAACCTAAAAAAAAAATTTTTTTGGGAGGGACCAGCGAACCCTGGGATTCCACGTAGAAATAATGTTTTGAAATGATATGTAAATTAACTGAATGTGGATTATGTAATTAGAGTATCTATATGTGTATTAAACAGACCATCATCTATTCATGTAGTTTGTGAGTGTACTATTTAAGTTGGAGTTTCAATATGTATCTAAAATCAGATATGATCGCCACGAGCGCACCACGTGTAGTGGTGTGTCTATAGGCCTGTTTTTTGTTTTGTTTGTGTTAAACTAGGAAGTCAAACGGTGTCCGGCATATTCTTCAATATCGATGCGTGTTTATGCGAAACAAATGTGAAATAGAACAATAAATCTACCTACATTGTGTTCAGATTTATTTCCGGGAAAACGAGTAAAACGCATCTCCCGCAACCTGGAACCCCTGAGCTTCTGGGGCCAAGGCGGCCCCTGGACCCTCGCCTGTCAGACTGTGATCATCGCTTATTTTAGCTTTGTGTAAATGAATCGGTATCATATTGGTTCTAATGTTTCATGATGTAAAAGTCATCGTTTTTTATCCGATAAATATAACTAGAAAGTCAAATGGATTCAGGCATGAAGTATGATTTTTTCAATATCGATGCGTGCTTATAAATGAGAAACAAACGTGAAAATAGAACCATAACTCTGCATACATTATGTTCGAATTTATTTTCTGGAAAATGCTTAGAACGCATCTCCGGAGATCTATGAATTCGGAGCTTCCAGGGCCTAGGCGGCCCCTGGACCCTCGCCTGTTGGGCTATGAGGATTTCCTTGTTTTATCTTTTCGTGAATGAACCGTATCGGTAGACATCTTGGTTTCCCTTCCATGAACTAAATGCCATCGTTTTGTATGTTTTAAATATAACTAGAATGTCAAATGGATGCAGGCATGAGGTGCGATATTTTCAATATCGATGCGTGCTTATAATTGCGGGGATATCGTGATAATAGAACCATAAATCTGCATACATTATGATCAGTTTTATTTCCGGGAAAACGCTCAGAACGCATCTCAGGCGATCTAGGACCCCGGAGCTTCCGGGGCCTAGGCGGCCCCTGGACCCTCGCCTGTTGGGCTGTGATAGTCGACCCCCCCTATGAATTTTGGCTGGATCCGCCCTTGAAGATGGTCATCTTGAAGTAGACAGGTAACTGAAAAGCTGTCCAACTGTCCTCTCACCGATGTCAAGACACTCTCCAAATTTGAACTTAAGTCAATTGTTCAATAGTTCTCGAGTTATTGGTCGGAAAAGAAATGTGATGACAGCCATCTTGGATTAAACAGGCAAATGAAAAGCAACCCCAACTGTTCTCTCACCAATGTCAAGGCACTCTCCAAGTTTGAAGTTGATCGGTTCAAAAGTTACTGAGTTATTGGTTGGACAAGAAATGTGTGAAGATCCAACTGCTGAGATCCAAGAAGTCTGATGGCGGCCAACTGGATTACGCAGGTAACTGAAAAGCAATCCCAACCGTCCTCTCATCGATGTCAAGAAACTCTCCAAGTTTGAAGTCGATCAGTTCGAATGTTCTCGAGTTATTGATCAGACAGGAAATGTGTAAAGATACAACTGATGTCAAGACACTCGAGTTTGAAGTCGATTGGTTCAACGCTTCTCGAGTTATTGATTGGACAAGTAATGTGTAACAGACGCCCGGTGTTTCTAAGTCCCCCCCGCTAATGTGGCGGGGGTACAACAACAGGATAATACATATAGTAATATTCTAGAATAAATCTGTTAGTATGATATCACATATGTCTCAAGATTCGATTCTGTGATTTTCAATTCCAAAATAAACATATTATTGGCAAACAGATGAGTGAGTGAATAGGATTTAACATCGCTTTCAACATTATTTCAGTCAAACAACTAAGCACAATCCAGGTTGTACAAGAAGTGCAAGCAGAATCAGATATCAGCTATAAAATAAAAATCTTATTTGAGAAAAGTAGTCAAATGCACTGTTAACATACCTGTGTTTAGATTTTATTGAGGAGTTGAAATTGTTGAGGAAGATTCTGCAATCCTGCAAAAAGGAAATACAAAAATATACAACTGCACTCCCATACGTGTGCAATTCCGGTTGCCTTGTACAGAAAAATTTAAAATACCTGAAAACCAGTACATGTTACGCAATTTTGCTAGCAAAGGAATAATAAACAAGAGTTCAATTGAACCCAAAATACGCCCGTAAAAAATACAGTCGATAAACAACATAAGGGCCTGGAGCGGTATTTGTAGGAGAAAGTAGAACTCCAGTTACTCTTACTCTGCGGGGGTGCATATTCCCCCACCCCCGGTTATGCGCTTATGTATGTATCAGTAACTTTAAAACAAAATTTTTGTTAGCATAAGCTGCAAAAGTAAGCTCATCAGCCTGATGAATTGGGCCGAAATGACAGTAGGTGCCAAATACAAGGATTTCAGACTAAAATCAAGGGGAGTAACTGAAGAAAACGTCGAATCAGCTCAAAAACAGTTTGTGCACATCTACACATGGTACCGACCATATGTACCAAAGTTCAAAACAATCCATCGAAAAGTCTGAGACGAGTTGCATTCACGAGGACAGTATGTGGCAAATAAAGATTTCAGACCAAAATCAAGAGGAGTAACTCAAGAAACTGTTGAATCAACTCGAAAAAATCAATCATGTGTACCTAATTTCAAAAGAATGCAATGAAACCCCAAGGACGAGTTTCGTTGACGAGGACTGTAGGTGCCTAATAAAAGTATTCCAGGCTAAAATCAAGGGCGGATAACTCAAGAAAGCGTTGAATTGGTTCGAAAAAAGTTTATCCGCATCTACACATGATACTGATCATGTGTACCAAATTTCAGAAGAATCCATTGAAAACTCTGGGACGAGTTGCGTTGACCAAGACAGTAGGTGCCAAATACAAGGATTTCAGACCAAAATCAAGGGGAGTAACTCAAGAAAACGTCGAATCGGGCCGAAAAAAGTTTGTGCGCATCTACACATGGTACTGATCATGTGTACCAAATTTCAGAAGAATCGATTGAAAACTCTGGGATGAGTTGCATTGACGAAGACAGTAGGTGCCAAATACAAGGATTTCAGACCAAAATCAAGGGGAGTAACTCAAGAAAACGTTGAATCGGGCCGAAAAAAGTTTGTGCGCACCTACACATGGTACCGATCATGTGTACCAAATTTCAGAAGAATCCGCTGAAAACTCTACGACGTGTTGCATTGACGAGAAAAAGTCAACGGACGGACGACGCCATACCATAATACATCCCGTCAAATTTGACGGGCGTATAAAAAATTAATCCCTAGCTGTGCAGGCACTTTTTTGAAAAAAAAAAAATGACTACATGTATGTAGAGAGGATGTAGTAGTTTGAAAAAATTTGCAGCAAGAAACCAACAATGTTCTTGAGTTACTTGAAGAGTTGACAGTCTTCAACATTACTATTCCCTCACATAAAACAAGACACTGGCTCAATTGAGAGTTTTATTTTGAAAAATGTGTAAAAACGACATAAAAATTTTTAAAAACAATTTGATTTTTCTGTGGGCTCATGGAGTGCTACAAAAATGACCTGGCAGTGCCTGTGAAACTAGAAATTTATTTTCTTCGGCCTTATGAGTTCAGCATGAATTTGAATTTTTGGCTCTCATAAGAAGCAGGCAGGGACTGTGTAGCTTATATTAGTAGAACATATGAGATTTACTATTTTCAGGGGTTAACATTGGCTAAGATACAGCAACAATCGACATCCAAACAATGATAACCTTATATTTCAGGGGTCTGGCCACATATTTTGAAGTAATAATTAAATCCAGCAACTTTCCTTTGTAGCTCAAACTCAGTACTGCACCCAAATACATCATCTAGAACAATACTCCAAGTACTAACTCAACTGGTGGTGGAATTTACTTTATATTAAATATCAAGATTACCATAGCTCATGATCCAATAATATTAAGGCAAACAGAGACCACCACTCACCGTTTCAAAATCGCTATCTGTTATTTGGAGAAACGATTTACAAGTTTCAGTATCTTGGAAAAACCTTGCAGTGTAGGTGCTCCTTATCTTCTTGTGAATAAAACGGAAAAGGCATTCGATTATGCCAACCTGTAACTCATAGTCTGATAAAAGAAGCAAGAAAAGGGTATTAAGAAAAGTGTTACTCTAACAGTATGGACGAGAACTTCCTCTACAACTCAATCCAGCAATATCTCTCTTACCAGTCCAGCACCCCAAAATGACTGCTACATGTGGCTAGTTACTCTCACATGCCATAATGAAGTTCACAAAATGGCTGACATTGAGCATTATTAATATTATCAGGCAAAGTTACAGGCCGTTTTATGTTCAACAGTTAAAAATAAGTCCTCCTAAACCATGGAATGTGGATATAGGCCATAATATAAATGAATATATTGTGAGGACGGTTGTGATTTACTCTATCGTGAAACAAAATCCGGAGAATGATCAACAGCTCTTGCAGATTTTACAAGAAAAAGAGACAGAACTTCAGAGTTTTAATCACTTCTGAATGATAGAGGGTCTATATTTCATAGCACCTTGGAAATTTAGTCTTTACAAAATCTGCAATGAAGCCATGTTAAGGTTTAATTTCTACAACACAACTTCGTTCACCTTTTTTATGTTGATGTCTTGGGACTGACCTAATCACATTTAATTCTACTCCAAAAATGTGTTTGCGCGTAATCACTTTATCCAAAAAACTTGATCATGAACAACCCTTATTTATCATTTATGGCACTGAAAATACTACCGCTTATCAAGTTGAATGTATACACCTGTTCAATTATGATCCAAAAATTCTTATATCATCCTGAACTTATTCCAATACACTTCCGGGATTATTTTAGAAAATTATCTGATGTCCACTCCTGCTCGACTAGAAACCAGCAGGTAAACCCACATAGACCTTTCTACCCGACCAACCTGTCTTACCATACCATCAAAATAACAGGACCTCGGGAAAGGAACAAATTGTCCTCAACTCTTAAAACCATCAAGTCCTTATCCTTATTTAAATCAAAGTTATGATCATACCTTCTTGAAAACTAACTGGCTGTAGGCTACCTTTAATATGTCATACGATAAATATATGTCTGCTAATATGTTGATTTCACCAGCTTTATTGTCTCGTATTCTTAATTGTCTTTGGGATAGAACAAGCCCCCTGGGGCTTTATTCCCACCAACAATATACCAGCTGACTACTACCTCTCATATTATTCCTATTATATATCTGTATGCATAAAATGATGAGTTAAATTAGTTGGTGAATAAAATTCAATTCAATTCGATTCAATTATGATCATCAATCTGTAAATAGCCCATACTGAGAAAATTACATATTCTTGGACTGTGAAATTACTATGGATATTTCTCTGAGAGGTTTAGAATGCAAAATTAGTATTCGATGGTCTGCATTTGAAGATAATTATTTAAGCTTTCCAAAAATTTTCACTTTGTATGAATCGGTTCTGTTAAAGTCATTTATTTTGAAAGGAACTCAACCCCGATATATTATCTCTTTCTCCGAATTCCCATTGGTCAAATTTGACCAGCAAAACTGATATGTTTGTTTCAATGGCAATTTCTCTATTATCAGGTTCACTGAATAATTAAAAATTTGGCAGCAGTAATCCCTAATCTCTCTGGTTAATTTTCACTTGTTAGCATAACTCTTTTTTTTAAACAGTTGTAATCCCACACCGCTTGTACCCACTGAGAAATCCTTGCCAAGGTGACACCTGTCTGAAAGTAGATGACACATTGATATTTACATAAACAGAGACTTCAATATGAAATACATTACCCACACAGAAGATGCTGTAGTCACATTGCAGTATTTTCCGGTCAAGAAAATTGGTATTAGTGATAAATTTGATCCTCAAAGACATGATTTTTTTCTGGCAAAAGGTTGCTGGCCATTTTGTGAAATGTATTATGGCATGGGAGTGTAGCAGATGGCATAATACCTATAGGTGGATTGGCATGAAAAACAATCCCAAGTGAGATCTTGAGGCAAGGTACCCACATACCAAGTTTCGAAAGAATCCGTTCAGGTTTTCAAAGTTATTGTCCGGAAAAGAAATTGTGACTTTGCCCCAGGTGGCGCACCTATAGGTGGATCAGCACGAAAAACAATCCCAAGTGAGATCTTGAGGCAAGGTACTCACATGCCAAATTTGAGGAGGATCCGTTCTGTTTTTCAAAAGTTATTGTCCGGAATCGAAATTTTAACTAGGCCACATTGGCGCCACCTATAGTCGGCTCAGCGTGAAAAACAATCCCAAGCGAGATCTTGAGGTGAGGTACACACATACCAAATTTGAAAGAATCCGTTCAGTTCTTCAGAAGATATTGTCCGGAAACGAAGTCGTCTGCATGCATGGACGGATGCCAATACTATAGTCCCCCTTTAGCCCTTCGGAGTCGAGGGACAAAAATTTGTTTTCTATAATTCATATTAATTATCTCTTCCAGCATTCAAGGGTGAGCATGGTTTTGAATTGAAACAACAACCCAACTCCAGAACAAAAATAATACAAACAAAAATTAAATTATGGAAATTAAACTTAGTTAAAGAAAATTAGAAGATGGAAAACATGCAACAATATGTATGGGATCAGTAAATATTATGTTTTTTCATGCATACCCAAAACCTTAATGCCAGTCCTGCAAATACAGGGCATGCATTTACCATAAAACTTTGTTAGACCACCGGGCTGGTAGATTTCATTAGGCCTCTGTTAATTAATCTTTAGCTTCTCATGACCTTGGGAGGAAATTATGATGATGCTGAATGCTGTAATTATTAATTATTAATTATTTGGCTGCATTAAGATATTGCAATAAAAAAGAAGTTATGTATGTTGTAAACTTCGAGCACCAATGGAAAGTTGATGTCAACTTTGATATGTCAAAGACAAATATTTCCCCTAATTTCTGCAATTAGAACTGCAAAAAGCTGTGTTGCTGACTAAATCATGTGAAATTTAAATGGCACCTGTGACATTATATCATAGAATTTAGATCCAAGTAACACCCTTTTTAAAGAATGAAAATTTGAGGGGAGTTAACCAGATCCCAACTATATTTAATATATTTATCAATAGGTCTCCCCTTGTAAATTGCTGCTTCCAATAAATTAGAATCAGCCACCAGAGTCCCGTTGGAATTATCAATTAACTTAAATGTCTGCATAGAAAAACGTCAGCTTGTGAATAGAAGCCCAAAAAAAGAAGCCAACAATATTATTTACCATCAGTATGAACTGGAAAAAAACAGATAGTCCAATTCCGTTTCGTAACAGGTCCGACTTTTGCATGCACCGGACTACCGCGCAAGGTTTGGCGCGCAACCGGAAGTACACTTGGCGCGGGAAATGTTGATCCCCCCAATGTTGATAGCGAACACGAACAACAATGGCCAAAGATCGACTTGAAATAAATTTTCAATGGATTATTTCTTGGATTGTCCGTTCCTTCAGATAGATCTAGACTTCTAAAAGGTATTTACGAAAATTGATCGCATTTTATCGTTTTTGTTAGATGAAATCCTACTTGCCACATGCGACAGGTAGATTTTTTGCAACTTGTCGACGAAAAATTCACTTGCCGGCGGCACGTAGGCAGGCGTTATTTCGCGCTGCCTTGTTCTGCAGATTTTTTTTTTTGCAGCAAAAAAAGCCAAATAATTAAAACAATGCGTAATTATTGTTACGACAAAAAACATGCGGGCGGGTCATGAGAAGCTAAAGATTAATTAACAGAGGCCTTATACAAAGCTAAAATTCTTGAATTATAACAAGTTTGGCTAGTTCTAGAATTAAATTCACCAGCCACGGGATACCGGGCTTGTGGGAATTTCGAGCCCTGAAATACTAAATAAGTTATCGGTGAGGGTAGTGAAAATTATGTGGTGTGTAACATATCAGAATATAGTTTGAGGTGGGGTTTGCTCTTCACAGTGTCAAAGAAATGTTCAATAATAGGAGATCCCCAATACTTGGACGAATCAAAATTCTTCTTTTATCAATGGCAGATATCTATAGTACGGTCCTGCTGAGTGTGGCCATTCTTACATGTGCAAATAACCTTATGTTGATGGTAAAGGGCCATGGTCCCTTTTCCCAGGCAGTGGCCCATACATACTGCGCCCTAAAACGCATCGCAACTACCAGTCGGACGGCAAAGAAAGCAGACATACTGCGCACTGGCACACTGATTTTTCTCGGGCCAATCAAAACAAATTATTTGTTGGGGTGAAACTGTGATGTATTTACATGTAACATATCTATAGTTGCTATTAAGAATCTTCTGGTATGTTCTTGATCAAATATAAGCAGATCAAACATGCAAGTGTCAGCACAATGAGGTTATCGAACAGCAGTTTGTATTCATTTGTGTACCTGTCTTGCATACTTCGAGGCGAAAACGTACAAAAAACATTTCTAGCTACAGATACTGAGTCTATTATTCACTCATGGACAGTTCATTGTTTAATCAGTGTTGAGGCTCAGGTGTGTATTTGCTGTTACTTCCTCCGAGGTATCACTTCAGAGAGCGGAGTATTTGTCTCTGTTTGCTCCCTTGTTTCTATAGTAAGTGTGCTGCTCAACAGTACTTTTACTGGCTTGGCCTGATTTTCTCCTCGTCTTAATAGGCAGAGCTCAGTCGGACAACATTTTTTAGCGTGCATACAGAAATATAAGACCTCGGAACTGAATAGATATTTCTTCTACAGTTTGTGGATAGTTCATACATAATACAGGAAAATGTATTCTGCAAGCATCTATAGGTGATTTATAAGCGTTTAACGGTACTTTCAGTGTACAGCCGGTGTGAAATACAATAATACAATGATCCCATACTCATGAAATGAATTATCTTTTATAATTAATTACGGGCAATATACACGTAAAAGCTATTTTTGGATAATATTTTAGAGGGAAAAATACCGAAATAATGTAAAACGGGGGGAAAAAAGAATCACCATATAAATGACAGAAATGAGGCTCGAACCCACAACGATGAAAAAAAAGCTTCATTTCTGGGCTTAACGCTGTGTTTAACCTATTGAGCTAACAAATAGCCATAGCATTGCATTCCTAATTAGTAAACACATTTGTGTCAACAAGGCGACAATTACAATAATTTTTAATTTCATTTTTTAGTGGTTAAGGCAAGTTAGAACCAAAATATATTGATGGTTAAACTGTATGGAATGAAAAGATCAATTGAATGCATTGATTTTTGTTCTGGTTCTTCGCTGCCTACTACACAAAACTCTATCCAAAAGGGCGTAAAGTACGTCCAATTTATTGAAAATTAGCTTTTGACGCGTTTTTGACTTTCAATTCCATCCTTGCTCGCAACAAAATTACGTCGTTTGCTTTAAATACTGGAACTTAAGGAGGTGTACTCTGGGATTTTGCTCCAAAAATAACACTTCCACGACATTTTTACAGAGGGCCTAGCTGTGGGCCGATAGCCAGGGAAAGGGGCCATGGCTCTTTGCTCACAGAGCAGTTTGAGCTAGCAAATAACTACTCTAGATAAACAGTCTCAGTTGAGCACTGTTTACAGTCATACAAATGAGAATAGCTCCTCTTTGGTGAGAACATTTGACAAAACATTTGACAATATATCAATGAATGAGATCAAATTAAGTCCAACAAAAACAGAACAGAAAAACAAAACATTACATTGAAATTTTTTTAGTTCAAAATACATCACCTCCTGCAGTATAAATCATAGAGGCTGCTTGATGCCTGCAGATTCAACATGTTTATCAACTATTCAGCTGTACATTTTAATACAGGAATATATCATCATATTCCTATAATTGCATTAATATAGTCAACTTCTTTTATAATCGAATCAGAAAGTGCATTCCCATATAATGAATCCTGTTACAAATTCCGTGAACAACTGTTTGATAACTTCTCATATCACAGGCAATAAAATATTTCATGCCAAGTAATTGTCAGTTATGAGACTATGAATACTTCTTGCAGCGACTGAGAAATAATTCTATTATTTTGTGATATACAAGTTGGCATTAAGCTCAAATTCTACAAAATGTTTTCATCAACTGTTCATTTCACACTAAATGAACTAAACACAGATTAACTTATCTGATATGATGGTTTGGCAATATAGAAAACAAATATTTAGATTCAGAACCTTCTGAAATATAGGTCATTACAATTTGAGCTAATGTCCATCAACTGCAACTTTTCACCCATGAGTATATAAGGCACATGATTAGAAAGGTGGTTCTTGCATCAGTTGCAAGCTGAATCATGACTGGAACATATTTTACTTGTATGTGTAGAAGCTATTTTTGAGGAAACAAAGTTTCCAAATAGTAGCATAGCAATACAGATACGAGAACAGACTGTTTGCTGTAGCAGCCAAACTTACAATTTTTCAGCAAGCTTGGCATCATGTATGAGTATTTCCCGCACACTGGTAGGACACCTTTCCAATAGTAGATTGACACATTTTGCCACCTGAAAATACACAAGAGAAGAAATATTACTGTCTGCAATATAACAAACTTAAATAAAATTTCCATGTTTATTAGTAAGTAATAAAAACCTGATATTTTAATTTATTGTCCTAGTTTGTTAGATTCTAATGCAAAAGTCCAAAAGAGTCACAGTCCTCACCCACCTTCCCCGGCCCAAAGACTATCACACACCCACTGATCTTCTGTCATTTGTGGTATGTTACTATGCAAAAGATCCATATAATAACATTGTACATATTTATTAGAGACTTATTTATCCAGGATTACAACAAGGGTGAGTGAGTGAATAGAATTTAACATCACTTTCAACAATATTTCAATTATATCGACGCTACAAACCAACTAAGCACCACCCAGCCAAGTTGTGTTCCTGTTACTTCAAAGAAGGAATCTTTGAAGCAGCATGGAACCAGACACCCTCCATCTACCCTATAAAATACGGAGGACAGCACACAAGACACAGACAGGACGCTTTCATGGTGCAATAAAGACAAGTGATATTACAGTACCGGTACTAGACATCACATTATGAAGTTCCTGTTGCTTCTCAGCAAAATGCATTAAAGAACAGAAACCCGTGCCCACCGGACACTCACCAAGGAGTCCATTTCAACTCAATGTACGCCCAAACATCATACACTCTTGGAAAATTCCTGACTAGAGATCGAAAACTCTAGAATATGGAGCCCGGAGAGTGATATCTTCCAGATGATTGGGAGGAGAGATGAGCATTTGGTCACCATGGCAACCAAGCAGATACCTTGATTTGGTATGCGACACATCGTCTTCCCTTAAAGGATCCATGCACAAGAAATTTTGACTGTAGATAAAAAAAATTGCCAGATATAGAGCCTGGACAAGAATTGTTCACAGATGTCAGGTTGGGTGGCTGGATGAAGAGATGGGCATTTGGTTACCATGGCAACCACACAAATATGTTAATTTGGTATGTGACATTTCCCTAACGTATCTACCCACCAAAAATTGTGACTGTAGCACAGTGATTGGTCCCAAATGATTGGATAGATGAGCATGTGATCACCATGACAACCAAGCACAACCTTAAATTGGTATGCAACCTGTCATCTTGAATTTGATGCATCATTCTCAAATCTAGAAATTATTTTTATTTGACCACAGGTTCACGAGTGTTCCTGATCCTGTGTGGCTCAGTGACAACATTGGGACAATGGTAAAACAATGCAGACATTTACTTACTACATCAATGATCCTGGCTAAATGTTGTGGCTAATTACGAGGGATGAAGATGGAACAATGGAATGACGCGAATGGGAAGAGAAGGCAGAAACCGGAAATTGACTGCAGTTGACAGGGATTAAAAATTATTGTTCATCATACCTCAATGATGTAACAGCGGTTCTCACTAGAGGTCATCTCGTCCAAGAATTTCCCACCAAATGTCTCTGCCAACATGGACTTGGCTAAACAAACAAGAATTCAATAATGTCAGAGCAATTTGGGGGCCGAGTTTATCAACACCAGAATGTTGTCTTTTTTATTATTTCATGTCATAGTTAACTTTTTCCTGATGTTTGCCCCATGCAACAATGCAACATTCCAGCAGCTACCCTATGAGTCGATCCATTGTTACAGAAATATTTCTTGGTAATTATCTTTAGACAGCAAAACATTGGCAAAAGCTAAATGGATAAATATTGTTGGAGAAGAGATAATTATCTGCTCTGGATCCGGTTTGTTCTGTTTCCAGAAAAAAAAGAGAATTCTTCTGATTGAATTGATAAAATTGCCTATCACTGCCTGTCATTGTCTGCAGTTTGTTTTTTTCTGATCACCAAAATACACAAATAATTAAAATTTTAGTAACTTCACAAAAAAAATTAAATGACAAAAAAAAAAGAAGCCCCCATCATCATTTATTGATCATATTCAGAGAACAATTAGATGAAAGTGGTGGATGTTTTATTCACACATCGCAGAACGACTACCGCAGAGATTCATAGAAGTAAAAAATTTGAGTATTTTTTACTCAATTTAGTCTATTCAGTTTTCGGTGTTATCTTCGTATTGAGTATTTCTTCAAATTTACCACCATTCCTAATGATTTTATATTGTTTCATCCCATGAAATTATAGGGCTGTTGAGTTTTCATCAAAACCTCAAAAAGTTTAGTGAAATTTGAAGGTCCGAATTGAGTTTTTGAATGAATTTTACCCCTGATTACTGGTGGTAAAACAGGACGTCTATGAATCCCTGTACCGGTACTTGACTGTTTTTAGGGGAAAAATACAGAAGCGCCAATGGTGAATCATTTATATCATTATTCATTGATATCTTTTTATAAATCCGTTTGTCTGAACCAATCATCAAAACACTCTGTCATGGTGTGATGTCATCATTTTGATGCAGTGAAACGAGTCGCACTACCAGAAAACAGAAAGACAAATAATGATAACAAATCAGTATGTGTTACACAACTACTCATCAAAGCCCGCTTACATGGGGATTCCTACAACTCATCAAAACTCGCTTGTATCAGGGAAAGAGTTAAAATTATATCTTTGGAAACAGAAATCTTAATGCATGGGAGTTATCACTTCCCCAATATTATCAACCCACTGGTGTCATCTATCTGTGACTGAAATATCCACACAAAATGAAAGGGACTGGTGACTTGTATCGCATGTGCTTAGAGGATGTACCTGGCATACCTGATGTACAACACAAATATACAAGTATTGGCATGAGCGTTAAACCAAATACATGTATGCTTGAGTAAAGTTGCAATCAGGGACTATTCAGGACAACAGCCCAAGGAGTGGGATGGTGGCCAGACTAACTACTTTGTTGAATCCATTGGCAAGAACATCTTACCTTTAGAACCTGTGTCGGATGCAGCCTGAAAAGACATTAGAAATGAGCATATCAAAAGATTATAAATTGGGGGAAGCAGCTGAGAAATTCAAATACAGCAACTTTTCCCATGAAAGAAATCATAAAGCAGAATGAACATTTTCAAAGCGTGAACCGTTTGTACATATGTTCAATCAATATATGGAGCTCAACTACCGTGAGAATTACTGTTTATTGCAGGAATTAGAAGCAGGCAACTCTTACCACTATCTAAATAGGAAAACTGCCCTGTTCTCCGAAAAAAATTCTAAAACTAATTCATTGGCCAATTTGATTAGTATATCAGATTATTTATAAGATGTTTCATGCAATGTATAAATAAAAGTGTATCCAGTTAGTCACACTTGGGTCATTCTATAATTACGAGTGTGACATTCCAGGACATTTTGGATGTTCTAATGCAACTGATGATGTGTGGAGAATGTTCACACATCAACTATGAAACTTTGATGACTGAAATATAATCCTAAACTGGCAATTTCACTTCAAATTATTTTCGTTTTGACACAAGTGAATGCAAACATTGTGGTTAATGACTCGTATACTTATTCAGATGTTTGCATGTGTGATTGAGTCATACACATAACCAGATGTTTTGAATTCACGTGTGTAAATGGAGTAACTTTGTTAGTTTTAGTAGGATTTTTCTTCAGCCATCTGTGTGAACATTTTCCACACACCATCAGTTGCATTACACAGGCCAAAGAATCTCCAATGAAAGTACTCAAAGTACTGATGTCTGGATCGCCAATAATGGGTTTAAAGTTTCAAAACATTTCAGCTGGCATGTTTCAGTCGATAGCAGATGTATGAATACATGTGGAGATTTTCTCCAAGTTGTGGACGAATTTGTCTGGGGAAACACACCTGGAATACAGAGTTTAGTCTTCAAGGAAGTGAATTTGTGAAGGCAGCTCATTTCGAAACATGCCAGGTCTTCGTGGTAGCACAAAACTATTTGCAGTAATATGCTCAAAAGTGGATCGTCTGTGTCAATCTCTTCTACCAGTTTTTGCGATCAGATTTTCATAATTCATGCAATTCTATTGTGACAAAATGATACAAATTTGGGAGGAGACTGGATAGTTTTATTAGCTGGATTTATTAATAGTTCTGTGTAGCGCAGATATTGGCAAGAGCTGCATGTGTTTGCGGTAAGTGCCCAACATCACTTATATATGCCTGGTTTTTATAGTAAATTTGTTTGTTGACAACGATAGCGTTGAACAGACAATTTGTGCAAAAATTCCTGTTGTTGTTGCTGCCCGATCATTGCGTATATAATTTAGTTTGAAAAAGTTTGAACACCAACAGCAACAAAACTTTTCGAAAGCGGTACCTGAAAAACTTTATTGTTTCCGTTTTCCAAAATTTTTGTTGTTGTTGGTGTTCAAACTTTTTCAAACTAAATTATAGACCTATTCGGGGAGCAGAGTCCCCCAGAATACATTGCACCATCCTCGCGAGCTAGTGTATCTATCGATCTGTTAGGATCGATACACTGGCTTGGTTAGTTACCCTTACTAGTTCTGGATATAAATAGGTCAAGGGGTTTCCTCTAAATCAAACCAATCAGTGAACGCGCTAAGCTAGCTGAATATGCCATCCGCTGCGAAGTAGGAAATGTGACAGGTTTGGATTTCAGCGCGGGCCAAAGTGCTGTCATGTCGGAAACAAGCGCGGGGAATGAAATGTACGAGATTGTATGATAGAGGCATCGGCCCAAGAACTCATTCGAATTACCAGAAATGTCCAGGTAAGGATTTAGGATTTACCTGGACTTGTGAAGATGACATTGCACTGGACAGGAGAAATTCACAAGAAAAGAAAAATGTAAATACTATCGTTGTTGCTTCGACACATTTCTTCTCTAGAAATATGTTCCATGCAGTATGCGTTCACATTAAAATAGTAACGAACGCCGACTTCACGGGAAAGGACGCGACTACGAGTGTTGAAAACTGGGGTCTTCATAATCGCAGAACCGGAATCTGCCCAGCGAGAGCGGAACAAGATTTGCAACGTCTGCTTGGCGAACACGCAATGATCGTGCAGCAAAAACAACAGGAATTTTCGCACAAATTGTCTCTCCAACGCTGGAAACCAGAAACAAGTTACGAAACACCAGGCATATAAGTAATCTTGGGGGCTTACCGGGTTTTAGCCGATTGCACGGAACCAGACAAATGCAAGAACAAAATATAGTCCACGGATTCAAGCAATCCCTGGGCGAAGAAATGAATATGAAATAGCCTCAAATTCAGATTTCGTTTTATTTCTAGTTAACATGAAACGATTACAACTGTTTTTTCTTCATTTTCTGGTTACTACCCTGATAGAAGATGACACAGCCCCAAAGTGCAAATCACTGGCGGATTGTTACAGGTCAACACAGGGTCATTGCCATATAGTCCACGTACACATTTTCAGATATTTCGTGAGTGGCAGCATAGTCTGGTCGACACCGCTACGCGGTGGCGATCCAGACAAAAATGTCTCTGAATGTGGAACACTTCATCACAGAATGGCTCACTTGTTGGTTCGATTTTGAATCTCCTGAACAGAATAACTACTATGGAATACTTACACAAACCAAATCCATAACATTCAGCAGTGGTCCAGTGTTTTGCTGTTGTTCACATATTGCCCTGGAGGACTTGAACACCAAGGTCAGCTGACAAAAAAAAAAGGCAATGAAAAATATGAGCAACCCACTTTCCAGACATGTTCATGGCAAATATTGTAAAAATTAATATGGGAGAGATAGAAAAATTAAGGCGATTAGCCGGTCCAAATATGTCAAAATGTGATTTTTGGACAGGCAGTCTTTATACCCTGGCTGATTCACAGATATTCATGGCTGCATTCAGTCATCGTACGTGTTTCAATATCAACATGGTCAAACAGACATATGATATTGATGAAGAATAGGAAATTGGAGGAAAAGGACAGACATCAAAAGGGCAACTGTCAAACTACTGTAAACATGGTGAACTAAAGTCTTATCCCAATAGTATTTATATCTCAACTCACTCTTACCCAGTCACATTATGCTCGCACGCATAAGCACACCTAATAGTTGAGAATTGAAAAGAAATTATTTCATAGTTTAGATCAGTTTTAATGAGGAAATGGAGATGTTTCAAATATGAGATAGTTTAGTTTTGAAATGTAAAGAGTGCGAAATATGGTAAATAGCAACTTGTGATATGTGTAGATCATGTCATGAAGGTTGTCAACAAGAGTTCAATTGAACCCAAAATACGCCCGTAAGAAATACAGTCGATAAACAACATTTTCATCTCTTGAATTTTGTTATAGACAAAGGTTAACCATACAAATGAACATGCCTGGACTGTATGTTGTTTGTATTGTTGCAATTGTCATAATACTGCACATGTATAAGCCATCATTGTTGTACAAGTGGTGTAGGCAGGTTTGGAAGTCAGATCGGGGGAAAGGGGGGGGGAGGTACATAAGGGCCTGGAGCGGTATTTGTGGAAGCAAGTAGAACTCCAGTTACTCTTACTCTGTGGGGGTGCATGTTCCCCCAACCCCGCTTATGAGCTTATGTATGCATCAGTAACTTTAAAACAAAATTTGGCTTACTATAAGCTGCAAAGGTAAGTTCATCAGCCTGATGAATGGGGTCAAAATGACAGTAGGTGCCAAATACAAGGATTTCAGACTAAAATCAAGGGGAGTAACTGAAGAAAACATCGAATCAGCTCAAAAACAGTTTGTGCGCATCTACACATGGTACCGATCATATGTACCAAATTTCAAAGAATCCATAGAATAGTGTGAAACGAGTTGCGTTCACGAGGACAGTAGGTGTCAAATAAAAGATTTCAGACCAGATTCATGGGGAGTAACTCAAGAAACTGTTGAATCAACTTGAAAAAAGTTTGTGCACATGTGCACTTGGCACCAATCATGGGTACCTAAGTTCAAAAGAATACAATGAAACACCTAGGATGAGTTTCGTTCAGTAGGACTGTAGGTGCCAAATAAAAGGATTCCAGACTAAAATCAAGGGGGGTAACTCAAGAAAACATCGAATTGGTTCGAAAAAAAGTTCATGCGCATCTACACATGATACTGATCATGTGTACCAAATTTAAATCCATTTGAAAACTCTGGGACGAGTTGCATTCACGACGAAGACAGTAGGTGCCAAATACAAGGATTTCAGACCAAAATCAAGGGGAGTAACTCAAGAATATGTCGAATCGGGTCGAAAAAAGTTAGTGCACATCTACACATGGTACCGATCATGTGTACCAAATTTCAGAAGAATCCATTGAAAACTCTGGGACGAGTTGCGTTGATGAAGACAGTAGATGCCAAATACAAAGATTTCAGACCAAAATCAAGGGGAGTAATTCAAGAAAACATCGAATCGGACCGAAAAAAGTTCATGCACATCTACACATGGTACCGATCATGTGTGCCAAATTTCAGAAGACTCCATTGAAAACTCTGGGACGAGTTGCGTTGTCAAAGACAGTAGGTGCCAAATACAAGGCTTTCAGACCAAAATCAAGAGGAGCAACTCAAGAAAACGTCGAATCGGGCCGAAAAAAGTTCGTGCACATCTACACATGGTATCGATCATGTGTACCAAATTTCAGAAGAATCAATTGAAAACTCTGGAACGAGTTGCGTTGACGAAGACAGCAGGTGCTAAATACAAGGATTTCATACCAAAATCAAGGGGAGTAACTCAAGAAAACATTGAATCGGGTCGAAAAAGGATTGTGCATATCTACACATGGTACCGATCATGTGTACTGAATTTCAGAAGAATCCATTGAAAACTCTGAGACGAGTTACGTTGACGAAGACAGTAGGTACCAAATACAAGGATTTCAGACCAAAATCAAGGGGAGTAACTCAAGAAAACGTCGAATCGGGCCGAAAAAAGTTCATGCACATCTACACATGGTACCGATCACGTGGACCAAATATCAGAAGAATCCACTGAAAACTCTAGGACGAGTTGCGTTGACGAGAAAAGTTAACGGACGGA
Source organism: Hanleya hanleyi (assembly GCA_036873755.1). NCBI lineage: Eukaryota > Metazoa > Mollusca > Polyplacophora > Lepidopleurida > Hanleyidae > Hanleya > Hanleya hanleyi. The sequence continues at coordinate 46,616 of JAVTVY010018506.1, forward strand.
CGGACGGACGGACGACGCCATACCATAATACGTCCCGTCAAGTTTGACGGGCGTATAAAAACAAGCAAATGCTATGCAACCACTGCTTCTTTTATACCGAATGTCAGCTGGTGTCCTGTTCTTCAGTTATTGCATCACAAGCTTAGAATGGTCGAATCAGGGGTCATTACCATGGTGTCCATAATTTGGATTATGCAGATGGGTGAAAAACAATCCCAGTCATCCTCTCACTCAGACAAACCACTGTCCAAGAGTGAAGTCAATCGGACAAATTGTTTTTAGTTATTGCAGTGACAAGCTTATTTAGCGTGACAGCCATATTGGATTATGCAATTTGCCGAAAAGCAATCCTAGCCATGATCTCACTCATATCAAACCACTGTCCAAATTTCATGTCAATCGAACAAATTGTTTTTGAGTTGTTGCAATCACAAGCTTAGGCAGCATGGCTGAATACGGTCAAGGCCTCTGCGGCCATATTGGATTAGGCAGGTTGCCGAAAATAATCCCAGCCATCCTTTCTCTCATACCAACCCACTGCTCAAGTTTGATGTCAATCGAACAAATTGTTTTCGAGTTATTGCAGTCACAAGCTTTGGTAGCATGGCTAAATAGGGTGAAGAACTCCGCGGCCATAGCGGGCATTGCGGCCATATTGGATTATGCCGGTTGCTAAAAAAAAAACAAACCCAGACATTCTCTCAGTCATACCAACCCACTGTCCAAATCTGATGTCAATGAGACGATTCGCTTTTGAGTTATTGCAGTGACAAGCTTTGGTAGCATGGCTGACTAGGGTCAAGAACTCGGCGGCCATGGCAGTCATATTGGATTACGCAGGTTTCTAAAAAAAACAATCCAAGCCATTCTTTACTCATACCAACCCACTGTCCAAGTTTGATGTCAATCGGACAAATTGTTTTGAGTTATTGCAGCCATAAGCTTAGGTAGCATGGCTGAATACGGTCAGCGCCCATGGGGGCCCGGCCATATTGGATTACGCAGCTTGCCAAAAAACAATCCCAGCCATCCTCTCTCTCATACCCACCCACTGTTCAAGTTTGATGTCAATCGGACAAATAGTTTTTGAGTTATTGCAGTCACAAGGAAAGTGTGACGGAATGACGGAACGACAGAGGGAGCAAATCCTTAAGTCCCCCTCCAATATCCAGTGGGGGACAAAAAATGATAGACTGCCTACCTACACAATGACATGAGTACCATATTACTATTGATGATTATTAGTTTTGACTTTTTCATTCAGACAATGAAGATTTGTTGATCTATATTCTCAAACTTGATTTGTATGGTAGCCACGAAAATAGGCTTCGTTTCTACTTACAACTGTGAGCAGACCTTTATCCAAAAGAGCAGCGATATGGGTTGTATCATCATCCAGATCCCTACTGCTCAGTCTCCTGATAACATCACTAAAGGAAGTAATGTCTGCTGGACTACATGCACAACCTGAGTCATCCCCCATCTGAAATGAAATTTAAAGAGGAAATAGCTAATTAAAACTTCTGATATCAACCATTCCAGGCAGAAAAATTTGACAGTAACTGGTTTCCAAAAGATCTTTATTTAGTTACCATTTAATATCTCCTGCCAGTAGATGTCGAAAAAAAGTTTATAAAATAAACACATTTTAGTAACATCATGAATGCTATTTTAAGCTAGAATTCTTAAAGGAGAACGCCAATGAAAATGATTTGACTGAACGGACCTGAGTGAGATGAAGGGATAGGATAGACACATAATGGTATATCTTCTATAATTTGTAGAAAATTGAAATATTTTATGACAAGGTGTGGAAGGACTGATACCCCAAAGCCAATCATGGCAGAGGGTAAAATTATTCCCAAGTTCACAGGTTTGAAAACTGAACAACTAAGTTGTATCCAGTTATCAATGAACAATACCACCTGATATTGGAAGAACAAACTTACAATTGATATATGTGCCCATATCTCATTCTGCGTGACAATGTCAACATCACTTGGCTTGTCACAGAATCTCACGAGAACCTGTGTCACATCCTGCAATGACAGCATGACTCCAGCTTGTATCATCAAGACTTCATCGCATCATTGCGGCCTGCAAAACATTTGATGATTTAGAGTATAGGCAAAGCATAGTACCATGGAATCACTAAGGGAGGTCACTGAATTTCCTGAAATTTAAATCAGGGTACTAAACTTACAAATTTTTGTAGATTTTTCAGACAACAGGGTGTCTACTTCCTATCTTGTCTCCCATATTAAATCTGCAAACTTTAGGGTGCCGAAATTCAAAACAGGATGCCAAAAAGACACCATGGCACACCTCTGACTAGCAGCCTGGTACCCACCACCTCCTCTCAACTGTATTGTCTAATAATAAGTACACATAGAAATCAACACTTCAAGAAATCCTGGCGATGCCAATGAGTATCAGTAAACTCCATTTAACTGTCACTCTCACACCAGACACAGCCATTCTCAACTTCTCGGGGATCTCCAGTAGCTGATAGTCCCTCGAATGCCATGAATGCCATATTGGAATATCACGAGCGAGGTCATGTGATTGCTGGATAGATCATGTGACTACCCTATTTCTTCCAATTTTTCAGACAGCAGAAGTTAACTTTAAGCATCTGCAGAGAGAAATTCTTCTAACATTCTACAAATGTCACTGTCTTTTCAGATCTTGGAATAAATAACATATCCATGACACAGTGTTTAGCCTCAGTTAAGTTCAATGATTTTTTTTTCTGCTCCTAAGTCTATTAAAACTTCTGCTGTTAAAAAAATTAGAAGAAATAGGAGACTCTCTGTCCCAGGAAATTTATCTGAAAGGGTTTGTCTGATTTTTCACTAAATAAAGATGGTTGTCATCTGAATCTTGTCAAGTCATGTCAAACCTGGAAAGTATTTTTTTTTCTGCCAAATATGGTCACACAAGATCAAGCAGATCCTTTCTCTAGGTTAACAGATAACCTTCGATTCTCATGTTGTTTGGAGTCTGACAAGTCCGATCTCAAGGATAGAGTTAGGGTCAGATAGAGTTCTAAACTTCTGAATCCAGGGGAGATAATCCTGAAATAAATGGAATTTTAAAATCGGATTACCTCCCCTCAACCCCATTCGAATGCCCCCCCTCTGTACTAATGTTAAACTATCCAGAATAGCTTGTATTCATGCAGTAATTTTGCCATTTTTCAACCCAATAAAACAAGACACGCTGATAAACTTGTCCAGTATCTTGGTTATCTTCCCTTGTTCATAGCACACTGAAATGCCTGGTGAATGTGGTTGAACTGTTACTACCGTGTTTATCACCGAAAATTAATCCACAACTATGACAGTCCAAATTAAAAAAATTTCAGAAGATTATTGGTAGGTTCATAAACTTTTGAGTAACAATAGATATTAATATCACAACAGATAGTCAACAACTCTCACAGGATTCAAAGTCTGCCTGTCCAAAAATTCCATTTTGCCAAATTTACCTGTTCACTTTCTATTTTCTCCTATCTCTCGCTTGACGGCTTTCCAGGAGTGCTAGTATCAAGCACGAAATTTCGAGAAAAATGAAAGAATGTCGCCAATTATGTTTCAGGCAATTCCAAACAAATAGACATTCATGAAAACCCTCAAGAAACATATATACAAAGCTTAAGGTTGAATTATTTATGGATGAATCATTCGTTCAGTAATTAAGTGATCCAGTCATGCCAGTTGGTGATCCAAACCTTCATGTTTTGATACACATTAGATACTCAAGACAAGCATACCCTTTAGCTTGAAATTATCAAATAAAATGCTACCATATACTATATTTCTCTATCTATAGTACAGACGAGGCGCCAGTTCCGACCCACCAAAGTGAAATTTTCATCTGTTTCAAAAGAAAATGGTTTGATTGGCAAAATCATTATCAGGATCGCAGTACAATTGTCTATAGGATTTATTATCAAAGTAACTTAGCTGGTGATGAACTGAACTGTACGGAATATAAGATTACATTTCCTAATGAGAGATGTCAGTTCCGACCCACTGTCGCCAGTTCCGATCCGGCCTCGTTTTGACACTGACCTTTGACCCAGATATAAACAAATGTAATCGTCAACATGACAATTTTTCCCCTAAAATAGTGTCCTAGCTGGATATTTTGTTTTGCATGTCTTCATCTCATAAGTGAACATTTGGCGTTGAAGAATGCGGGTCGAGCTGATCATATTGGCAACATAGATTGGACACTGAAATATCTCCGACTGATAATAAGCGTATACTCACTCAAAAATGATATTAAAGCAATGCTACTTCAGGGATGTCACTACGATTTGAAGTAGCAGGTGGAAGGCATGGGAGTAGGTAGCCACAAGAAGTGACATTTAGTATTTCAAGTATAGAAATTACATGGGAACTGTAGGCGGCTGTTTTGGGTCATTTTGGTCATAGTAGGGAACCAAAAAGGGGCGTCTACCGCCTTCTAATGACATCCCTGGTACTTTTACTTATTTTACCTCTGAATAGCAGATTAAATAAAAACAATGCTAATCAACACACGAGTTATGAATTTATTTAGTGAGCGCTGCATTCGCAAGACTTTTTCAGGCCATGGACGGTACGACCCAGCTTGGCCATCCATGGATGAAGGTGGTTCGGAACTGGCTCCATCAGTTGATGTCAGCGATGCAGCGGGTAGCCTTTAGAGTAACATTCTAGTGAATAAATTTATGACAGATGCATAATATGATATGACAGGGTACGAATTATAAAATGTTCAAGGCAGCCATTTCAAGGCCACTTTGGCCTTGCTGGCATCTAATTACCTATAATTTGCAAAGGGGCACCAAGGCAAACAGGGAGGGCATACAAAGCCATTGGCTTGCAGGGCCTGATCCAGGCCGTTTTTGAACCCGTTATAACGGGTTTGGGCGCCATGAATTTGGGCGCCCAAATGAGAAAAAAAAAAAAAAAAATTTTGTTAGCAAATTCCCTCTGAACAGGCTGAAACCTATATTAATGCAATTACTATTGCCAAATATTAAGTTATCAGGCTGTATTTAGACCATTCAATACTCCCACAGCTTCCATGGGCTTCGACAGTCCCACATCGCGGCCTATTTCACTATAACTTATCACACTCTGCGCCAGGTAAGGGTGCCCAAACTAAAAGTCTAGATCAGGCCCTGGGGAGGGCATACAAAGCCATTGGCTTGTGCATGGCCTTGGGTGTAATTCGCACCCTGGCGCGAAATACATCCAAGGCCATGCACAAGCCAATGGCTTTGTATGCCCTCCCTGTTTGCCTTGGTGCCCCTTTGAAAATTCTAGGTAATTAGATGCCAGCAAGGCCAAAGTGGCCTTGAAATGGCTGCCCTGAACATTTTATAATTCGTACCCTGATATGATAATTATAAGTGAGAAACAAAACTTCAATCCTTTGATCGGAAACGCTGACAGACGACACTGATTTTTCATGACGGCAAGTCATGCCATGGTGTTTGCACTTGTCTGTTACAAGTCATTACGAGGGCACAGGATTTTCGGCAATTTACCGAGCCACTTCTTCTCAAGGCATTGAAAATCTTCACAGTATATGTAATTTGTGCATTTTTATTCTGAAATTTCAAGAAAATCTATCAGGGTTCGCACAGCTGGGAAAGATCAAAATTCCAGGACATTTACAGGACAAAATTGCTGTTTTCCAGGACAAAGTTGCATGCATGATTACCCAAATTGTATTTGCTCTTAACGCAATGTATAGAGGTTATCTACCCTTGATTATCTCCCCTGTTGTCACCAGGAAGTATGAAATACACGCGGAATATGGCTCCGTTTTCGGCTTGAAATATTTGTCACTAAAACGAACAATTCATTCAGAGATAGAGATTCTAATCTAAAGGACAACGGATGGGTAAATAATCGTACAAATTAAATCTTAAAACGATATTATGCCTGAATCGGCCGTGGAAGAGCCAAAGAAAGATGTGATAGTTCGATTATTCCGCATATTTTGTCGCTCACGCTGATAGCAGGATTCGTGCTTTGCACCTTTCGCGCGACTTTTCACGGCACTTTCCCCCATATTTCCAACATCGAACGTGTTTTGGCAAAGCCATGCACTTCGCTCTGTGCAAAGGCTCCTTGAGGTGCCAGTCCCGGTAGTCCGGATGACTCGGCCACAAAGAATGAAAATGACAAAGGCGTGACATAAGGTCATTATGCACATTTCTCTCTCAGATTAATGATCGGAGGTTGCCGTGAATATCCGTCACCATGGGAGCCCAGTGACGGATGTCTCAATTCGATATTTGATTGGCCGAGAAGTTTTACTATATTTACTACGAATGTTTATGAATGAATTGGCGCGTCAGTGAACTGGGGAATCCCCCCGACAGCGATGACCGATCGTTGGAGTGAGCATTTGCCGACGGATGATTCGCAGCACAGTAATTCTATTGATTTTCCAGGACTTTCAAGGACACATACTATTTTTCCAGGACTTTCCAGTACTGGAAAGCATACTTTTATTTTTCCAGGACATTTAAGGACATTCCAGGACTGTGCGAACCTTGTCTATTCAGAATCAAAGAAAATCTCCAATACCTCGCATGTTAAAAACAGTTATTTCATAGCTCCCAGTCACAATGTTACAACATTGCAAGCCCAATGTTGATGTGCCTTGAAAATAACATGCGAGGTATTGGGAGATTTTCTGGGATTCTAAATAGATTTTCTTGAAATTTCAGAATAAAAATGCACAAATTACATATGGATACTGTGAAGAAATTCAATGCTCTGAGAAGAACTGGTACATTGCCGAAAATTCCGTGCCCTCGTAATGTGAAACAGACAGTAGACCGATGTAGTAGTGTGTATAGAGTGGTTCTGCAAAGCTATCTCCTCACAAAATAGCCAAGTTGACATGGCTTCATTCATTCCTACACTGCGCCATGATTCCTCTCAATGAACTTACATGTACACTCCGGGATCACACGACTCCATGGGTCGTTCGGCTCTATCCGGCAATAAAACAACCCCTCCCAACTCTCTGTGTATTAATTTTATCGAGTTCGGCTAAGAGTTTGATTGCTGTGCAGCCCTCGAAATTTGGCGTAACCGAAACGATCGGTTACGTGGTTGTAAACGAATAATCGGTTACGTAAAAAATCAACTTTCGCTACGGTATGACGAGTGCCATTGAAAATGTCTGGGCGACCGGCCCAGTGACAGTCATCAATCGTTGCCTTACTGGTCTATATTTCTCCTCTATGGTATCTTTGAATCATGCTTCGGAGTTTATACACGTTTTTATTATGGAATTAGTATCATGAACGTGTGATTTTGCATCAGAAAGAAATAAAAACACGGAGGTTCGAAACGAAAAAAAACTGACATTCTGATGGCGCATAAAAACGGAAGCATGCGATATAAAGGGGACACAACTCCCAACATACAAAGCCTGAATTCATCCAATCAAATGTGGGTCAATTCTACAGCGCGGGACAGCACGCACACGGAAGTGGATGGAAATCGAATTTCTCATCTCCGGACCGCAGGTTCGATATGCAAAACGGCTCAAAAGCGAAAATTGACTCTGAACATAAAAACATTCCAGAAGTGGTCATTTCACGATGACTTTAGAAAAGTTTTGTCTGCTTTTGTTTTACTTTCTACACATTTCACATTTTATCTTTTTCAACACCGTCCCTTTTATTCCATGCCTGGGTGCTTCTTGCTGAATTTCTGACGAATAGTTGCACATGTTACATCGCAGTTTGAGAATATTGCCGTCAGCTGCTGTTTCAAGGACTCTCAAAACAATTTTGTATTTTATTGTAATAATATATATATCATAATATATAATACACAATTTCTTCAGTTCCAGAAAAAAATTTGGCAAACCTGTTTACGTAACCAATGGGTTACGCAACCTAGTCCTACGTAACCGAACAATAGGTTACGTGAACATCGTGACCCAGAACTATTTTTGGGTTATGCAAATTTTTGAAATTTCGAGGCCTGCTGTGAAGAGCTCATCCCTCTGCAATCGGTCTTCAAACATCAATGGCCGGTTGAATTTCTCTTCCATTATATTCGTACGTGTCACGTGATCGTATCATATCATACGGATCACGTGACCCATATGAAGGTAATGGCGAAAATTCAACCGGCCGTTGATGTTTGAAGACTGATCACAGACGCAGAGGGACATGCGCAGAATGCGGTTGACCTTGTTCACGTCATCAGAAATAGATCGTTGGCGTTTATAAATCAATAGCGACGTGTGTTTAATCACGTGATCAGAAAGGTTACGAGACAAAAATAGCGTAGTCATATTCTTACAAGTCAGAAAGGCGCCAAAAATGGGAAAATCAGTCAATGTTCGGCCCACAAGTTTAAACACATTTTGTCAGCATCAAAACAGTCATGAGAGATGGTAGATGCTCAAATCTCAGGTTGATCAAACTGTATCAAATTGGCATATTTTTTCTCTCCCATTTCGTTATTTTCGTTAGCGAAAGATTGCGAAAAGGCTCTTTTTGGAAGGTCAACTTTTATCGCCACAATTTAACCTACGTCCGCTCTTAGCTGTGATAGGAATGCCACGCCCCCTTAGCCTATATTCACCTATCACAGCTAGAGTTTCTGAGTTAAGGGAGTAGAGGACGTTCATTTCTAGAGGTTGAATTTTTTTTTAAATTTCAGGATTTTTTCATCAGGTTAGGAGAAGATGATCCATGGAAAAAAAATAGGGGGTCACCATACTCGTTAAAAAAATATGGTAGCCAAAAGCATGTATACCACTTAAAAGCCATAACACTGAATACATAGGGAAATTTGGATTTTTTCTTCTTTGATGCTCAATAAATCAAACTTCCCAAGGTCAAATTTTCCCCATTTTGCTATATAATACTAAACACATATAGTGCTTGTTAAATATGTAATAAAAACAGGGGGACACCATACTTTCTTAGAAAATATTAGCGGTATAACAGATAAACTGAGCCTTTTCAGTCCTATTTCCAGGAGGGGGTGGGGGTGGGGAATCGGGGTGGGTGTGGAGAATATTATTGAAGTTCCAATTATTAGCCATTCAGAAGTTTTCTTTTTGTTGAAAGTGAATAGGAGTGAATTTGGGGGTATTCCGGAGGAATAATTTTTAACCTATGGAGCACTTTGCACCCTCCAACCGTTGAATTTAAAATGCCAATTTTTTGGTCCGTCCCATCACACTATCGACCCACCAGTAGAATGCATAAATGGTTGTGTTGTGTCTTTTGTTGATTTTTATTCCATTTTAAGATGTCTGGCTACTTTTGTTAGGAAATTCAGCTTGTTTTGAAAAATCCGACAAATCACCATGTTGTAGCCCCATAAGAGCAGCGAAATGAACGTCCTCTACTCCCTTAAGGCCGGGTGTGAATGGCTTCATCTGAAAAGCACAAACTAATCAGAACATCAATGAAAAACTTGCACCCCCTATAAATTATATTGTTTTGGAAGCATTTGGGTGAGAAGCAGCAATTTTGAGATTGGACAATTGTTAGCAAAATCACTGAAATCAGCTAATTTACTGAGGATTCATACAGCGACACACGAGCTATACCATCATCATACCATGTCAACAACAACAACAACACGGTCTGGAATGAAACATAGCTTAGCTGCAAGCACTTTGAAATTGAAGAGGCTTCAAACACAGCTCATAAGGAATAGTTGGAAATGAATGGAAGAATGTTTACCTAACTCTTCATCTCAATGATGTGATCAACTCGAAAGTTCTAAAATGCTAAAGAAATATTAAAAAATCTCCATGTCTACATCAAAGCAATCACTGGTCATCGCAAGTTTCCAGCAGACGACACTGGCCACATTTTGACCCTTGACCTGTGACGTCACTTGGCGCCAATCCAAGTGGGCGTGACACTGACACGCACGTGTTTCTTCCACGTGTGGCACATGTTGACATGCACATTTACTGATACTTTCGAAATACTAAAATTTCCATTACAAAGGTTTTAGGTTATTTATTAGTTATTGATAGCATACACACGAAGCCCTTCGGTAGCACGATGTAATCTAAACACAGTAAATATTGAGATAACAGACTTTTCTTGTTCGTATAAACTTCTGAACTCGCAGAAAATCGCGAAATTCATCACTCGATTCTCGGTCGTTCCCCAATGTATCCACGTAAATTTTTGTCATATTTTGGTTCAAAAGTACACAGAACCTGTACATATGTTGTACGTTGATAATAATTAGCTTAGCTACTCCAACTATATTACAAATGTATGCACATAAAATACATAAATGCCGTTATTTGTACGCTTTCCTCACCGCAAATAACTTCAGTTTCGTTCAAAATGGACGCGCTGAGCTTTGTTTGGCTGCTCGAAGCGCCCCCAAGCGGTAACAATGGCTATGCAATGAAAAGAATGGGTGGGTAACTCTCAGAGAGTTTTTCGCGGCATTCCGACATCATGTACCCCCATTTTGCGCACGCTAATTTTCATCCATATTCAAAGTACTCCGCTGTCGTTTATCGTCGAAACCTGTTCAAATATAATTGTTTAATATGCGAAAAATAAGAAAGAGCATAAAATGTGATTGGTTTTCATTGCACCGACCTCTAAACACGTGCCATGTTCGAGAGGACAATCTACTCATTTCAGCTGCTTTCAACATGTTTTGTCTTTATTTTTCGGGAAAAAGTGTGATTGATTAATATTTATACGTTTTCTTTTCAGAAAGCTGTTCTATGTTGCTCCTATTTAGCGAAAAAAATGTGGCCTGTCGTCCAACGGCACAATTTACCTTGCAGCTGTAAGTTGAGGGAGCCTGCAACCTGTAAGAACTAAAGGCAGTGGGTCTAGGACTAGGGGTTTGAGCGACATTAAGCAGCTATTGTTATCAGGGATTTTTTTTTTTCGGAAGTTTCTGGCGTGTAAGTCTAGTGTTTAGTCGCTGTAATTATGAACGCATAAAAGCTTAACGGGACGCGGAAAAACAGATTTGCTGAGACTCGTTGTCATTGAATGGAGCGGGCGCCTACGAAAGTCGTGGCGGTTTAGCCCCCTGCAGCTGAACCTAACCCACAAAGCCCCACATGCAAGTATTTTAGACCAATGCACACAAGATAAACGTAATATTCAAATTTTGCGAATGATTTATGGCTACTCGAGAGCAGATGAAAATTATCACCGGTAGAAAGGATAGACAAAAAAATCGAACAGAGACAAATTGGCGCGCGCTCGGCACGTAGATAGAGTCTGCGGTTTGTTGGTTTGGACGCGCTCGTTTGATGGAGCCGCTGATATAACTGTCAAGAATAAACAAGAAAACTTCGCACAACTTCTGCTTGTCACACACCTCACCTGCTTCAGAATCAACCCATTACGTTTTTTTCGTACGAAAACCAAAAGATTGATTGCAATGGCGTATTATGGTTATGGGTCGTAACAGCCGTAACGGAGAAATTCTGTTTGAAAACTCAACAGAAGTCATAAAAAGGTCATATGGGTTATACAACAGAAAAATTCAACGCTGTTTTCACATCGGCTTCATTGTTTCCCATTGGTTCTTGATCACAAAGTTTAATACGGCCAACTAATATGGAATTATTTCCTTATAGGCATATGTACAAGTTTTATAAAGTTCTTGAGACACACTTATCATTGTGTAAGATCGGAGTTCCGAGAGGTTCTAATTTGCACCCATTTATCGAGTGACAACCATCGTGTCGCAGTATCGAACGTGGCAGACAAAGGGGGAAATGAAACGACAAATTTGTACCTAATAATGAATAATACAGTCCGTCTAATGGCTGAATACCTCATAAACGTAAGTTCTATCATTGTTAACTCCTCACAGAAAAGCAAGTCGAACAGAAGAAGTGGGAATAACCTGAACAAATGAAACAAAGCATTGGCCAACAGAATTAGTGTCCTTCCTTGGGGAAAGAATAAAGCGACAGCATAAGGTTTCATTTGTGTTATCTGAATCCATAACATATGCCAGTCATAAAAAGTGAATGTGGGTTGATGAATTTCAGAATGAGAAACAGTTAAATTAGCCAGTATCGAGAATGAACTATGAAACACTGTTAATTTGTGGGGCAAAACTTTTGAGATGTTTCATCATTTTTCTGAGACTTTTCTCAATTGTTTCGTCATACTTTAGGAATGAAATAATAACTGGTCACGTTTTCGTAACCGATTGGGTATACGTCTGTAGTTTATTAACTCACAGGAGTTAAACTTCGTGATGTCGTTCGGCGCAAATTTGCTCTGATGTGCGTTTTTCGAAGCAAATTGACTGGAATGTTGTTGTAGAAAGGTATTATCTTGATTGTCGTGAAAATTACGCTGAACAGTGGATTGAATCGTGAATCATGAGAATGAGAAAAGGCCATTGATGGTAATACCTCTGATATTGCCGTCATAAAATCGATAGACTTTATAATTTTCCCATCCTCGCGAGCCAGTCTATCGATCCATCCGTTAGTATCGATACACTGGCTTGGTTAGTTACCCATATCAGTTCTGGATATAAACAGATCAGTGGGGTTTCCTCTAAATCGAACTAATCGGTGAACGCGCTAAGCTAGCTTATTACGCCAATCCACTGCAAGGTATGAGATGAACCAGGTCTGAATTTTATTGCTGGGCAAACTACTTTGATGTCGGGCTGAAATCGACATCGGAAGTAAGCAAAAAAACACAGCAAGGGATACCGGCTTGCTACTTCAAAACAAGCGATGGAGATGAAATGTATAACAGAGGCATCGACTCAAGAACTCATCCGAATCACCAAAAATGTCCAGGTAAACCCTCTGCGAGGATTTAGGATTTAGCTGGAGGGATGATCACTCAGTTATCCATTCTGTTTAACTCCTGTATCCGTGAATGTGTTTTTTTTGCTCTAAGTCAAATTTATGGACTGGATAAGTTTTTGTGCAGGATTGTGGAGTTTTTTAACAATCGGGACTTCTTGAAGCGAATATAGTCCATAGACCAAATAGCTAGATCGGTACTTTGCCTTGATGTTCAATGTAGTCAACAGATTGTATGAATGTAACATATTCAATGTTTCACACTTAAACCAGAGGAATTGGAGGTATACTATGGGGATGATTAGCAGAAAAAAAGCGTTGATCAAAGCATTGCAAATGTATAGATATTTTGATAACATATTAATGATATCAGTCTCGGTACGTCGTTCTATCCTCATTGTTGAATTGTTCTTCATGATCCGATCCGAAGAACATTTGCATGGAGGACAAGCTGCAGTTACCACAGTGTCTCGTTTGCGATGGATCCTTTGTACAATACTGACCTACAGGTAATTCATATTTCCAGCGACTGAATTGATTTCTACGCAAATGAACCTATTATGTTGATGCAATCTTGTTTTCTTCAGTCATTTCGAAAATATGATTGTTTAACGTTATTACGGAAGGCGATGAAGAACACGGCAGTGGTGATGGACACTCAGATAATCAATAAGGGTTGAACTGTTCCGTCCTGCATTGTATGAAGTCCCAACCTTCAGTCTGAGTTGACACAGAGATATTTGATCTCGATGAACACAGGTTGAGGCTATATCGGAAAATGAAATCACACGGCTACTGCCAAACTACACCAGAAAATAAAATACCAAATATCTGATACCATCGAAACTGTCGAAGTGTATTTACAATGAAGAAGAAACTCAAGTCGATTCGTGCCGAACATGCGACTAGTGGCAGAAAAGAGAGCACTGCAACAGAACCTAAACACTTTTGATAGACGATCGTCCTCTGTATCCACTTCTTTCCACGACGATTCTGTGAACCACTCCGTATACTGTCAGAAGAAAATCAAGTACTTGAAATGCAGTCGAATGAGAGAGTCACAAGAGCGTGTGTTTGAGCTGCGATATGATGAGACCACCGTCGTGTCCTGACATCTTGTGGCGTTCGGAAACAAAGTATATGCAATTTCTGCTATCGTGGATGCACAAGCGCATTGGATGGATGAACCGTTAAACATGGTAATGAGATGATAAAACGAGTCTTATGATGAACCGTTCTATTATATCAGATATGACCTGTCCCATCTGAGGAGAAAGCTACTGACAAGGATGAAAGCTGCTGCGATCACGAAAGTTAAAGAATCAACACATTCTCAGAAAACCTGAAGCCCAATTTGGTGAGAGACATCCAGAAAGCAGCAACACCACCATATAGACCGGCTCTAGGAAACAAGGAGTCGCACAGAATGAGTGGCATTGCAGTACAAGTAAATTATGTTTGGATCACTCCAGCTGCCCATAAGTATTTATCCCAGTGAAACAGTGAAAGCAGAGACATATGTAGTCTCAAAATATGTAAAGTATTTGTCAACTTTTGCCCTCAACAGAAATGTCAGTTATTGATAATTAAGAACTTGTCCTTACTTAAACTTGACAAGTAAAATCAAAAGTTAAAGGCGAAAGTGAAACTCCTGAGAGGTGAAAATCTTGTGTTGATGCACTCGATCGTGAAGAAAGCAGCTTTCCACTCGAGAACTGAAAGATTGTTCTATCTACATACCAAATTGCCCGAAGATGTGTCTTGAATGTCAAAGATTTCCAACGACTGGTACATTCCTTTGGATAGGACCTCGTCGATGGCGTGAGTAGAGCGAGGCTGATGACCCGGTAACATATGCTGTTGCCCAAATAGAGGAAAATGACACGGCTCTCTGGCTTTAATCGCAGAGAGAAAGTGACGCCACAACTCTCGTGTGAGACAATATGGACCGGATCTAGGAAACAAGGAGTCGCACAGAATGAGTGGCATTGCAGTACAAGAAAATCTGCTTTGGACCACTCCAGCTGCCCATAAGTATTTATCCCAGTGAAAAAGGGAAAACAGACAATCATCGTGGACACAGGGAATACGAACTTGCATGTATATGATGCCAGGGAACGCAAAGGACCACCTGCATTCATCTTCAAATCCAATATTACAGTGCGCGCGACAACGTCCAGTTCTCCATACATGTGGATTATTTGCCTACTATACGCCTCCAACAGAAAATCTTGTCAGCTGTTCATGAACTGTTGGTCATGTATCCGACAGAAATTATAGATGCCTCGGGGCCAGTCAGGGTTCACCAGTAGATTCGACACAGGGGTGTTAGAAGGAAGACAATACAAACGAACAGTAACGTTGAACAAGCTCCTTTGTGGGACTGTGTTCCTACTAACACGGACGTAATTTCTGTCATGGGTTGTACCAGAGTTCTAGGGAAAGTAAAGCTACCTTGTTCCTTATGTTAAAATCTTGGTCATAACACAGTTGCAATGATGCATCTAGACGACTTCCCGACTTCAAATTGCAAACATGTTTGGTAAGTACATGGGATACCTTCGACAGTGGTGATGTTTCTGCTTTCTGGATGTATTATGTTGACATGGTGAAGATCTTGATGAACAACTGCGAGCTTTCAAGGAGGGGATTCCTTGTTGCAAATAACCCCGGTCAGTGCAATAATATCATGGGTGTATCACCTTATGACAACGATAACTATACCAGTTATCTATCTACATATTATGGGGGGATGATATAAATTGCCTGTAAAACATTCGGGTTACAACACATATAAGGGAAGTGGGAAGAGGTACCGACATACTGACAGAGCCACATGACTTCACAGCATAGTCTTCTGGTTAACCTATTCTAAAGCACATACCAAGAATCTAACGATTCGTGATATGTGTTGTAACTCAGGTACGCTTTTATTGTACCTGTTCATGTGTCCGTATCTACTTGACAGCAGGTGTATTTTCAATTCAACTGGAGTCTACCAACAACCCATTTGAGAAATCAACGTTGAATCAGACAATACATGTAGAATAAACTGCAGATAAAGACATCCAGATACCAGGGAGAACAAATCGATTGAGATTAGTAGGGGATTAGGACTGCCGAATACATAGTCCCTCAATTGCGCCTGGTCAACATCCTCGACCAGTTAGATTTCTATACAAAGTTTCATGGACATGATGGAAAGCAATCGTTTAGATAGGCACCAACACTACGTTGAGAGCCTCTGAATTGTCCTGAAACCTGATGACGTAGGCCCTCTACTTCCATGACAATAAAATCTCACTTCTATCCCTTGATGCAATGCAGGCCCCCAACATCCATGACAATTAAATGGCTGATGGGAATCGTTATACAATTCAATTAGCCTGTCATGTAACGTGACATCAACTTAATTGGCAGCCCGAGGTGCCTGGACTGGCACAGTCGGAAGAGCCAGTTTTAATTTGGTGTATCGGATTACATATAGGACTTCACGCTGAGCGGCACGTGTACTGTGCGTTGACAATTTAATTAGTTTCTTTTTACATAAGCGATGCTACCGTAGATTTTTGGATAAGCGATCACCTGTCATGTAGATGAATGAATGCACAATTTAACACGTGATTGAAAGCGGTATAATACGTCATCAGGGTTCAGGTCCATTGGCAACGTTGTGCTTCAGACACCACAACCAGATCTGTTACAGTCACTGCTACAGTAGAATTGGAGACAAAACGTTCAGAGAAGAGAGGCTAGAAAACACCATCCATCCAAGAAATGTCATGACACTTTATCAGAACAGAAACTGAAGACCTTCAGCAATATCCACAAGAAGAAGCGGGGTAACAGAGCAAACACTCATATGAGGTACGACTTATAGCGTTGGATACACCGGTTCTCCTCAGATCACCGAAGTTAAGCAACGTTAAGCTCGGTCAATACTTAGATGGGTGACCGGGTGCTGTACTGACTGAGCTGATCAGTGTCGGAACTGTGAACACTCTCGTGTTCTGGCACATGTAGGCACCGTCGTGATATGGCTGAAACAAGGTTGAAAACGACGTTGAACCCTACCACTCACTCACTCACTCATATGATTCTAAAAAATGGACGTGTTAGATGTGCTCTGACATCCACTTGGAATGCACGGGCACTAGAAACAGCATATGTGCTCTGATAATAGGCGTCAGGTCCTACATGCAGTATTCAGCCGTCGTCCACAAAAGAATTTTCGAATTAATAAACGAAAGACCTATTACGTTTGACAGTTGGTACCACTTTTAAACAAACATGAAATAAAAATTTAAAACAGACACAACTGTTAGCGGTCAACATTTTTCATTCATAGCAGCGAGATCTCATGATGAATCATTCTTAAATCCGAATGAATTTCCAAGTTGTTATCTGATCTACACTGAATCTGCGTCACGCTTTGAGTGTGACTGTTGATTTGAACACCATGGAAATTTCAAACTGCCTCAACAGCAAGTTCAGTGGAATTAGACACAATATACGAAACGTAGGGCCAAAAGCTCTTAGTACGCTACGATCATATATTTCCGTGCGATAATTAACCCTATCCGGCCTGAGCTTTTGGAACCTGTCCAGATCTGAAATATTTTTTTACTCCTTTAGCTAGGGGGCTGGAACTTATCACACTATACCCTTGGGTCAAGCTCCATCATAAAATTTTACAAATCCAAGATGACCGCTTTGATAACATCACAGTAACGTCATTTTGAAGGGAAAAAAAAATAGAATTCCGTTTTTTATTTCCTTGTTTTCTTCGCAAAAACAAGATCATAAATTAGTAAATAATAATCTGATGTGAAATAAAATAGTTTTGCTCAATTTTCCTCGCAGAAAAGCAGGAATGTTGAAGAAAAATGACAAAAACACCACTTTTCTGGTACCCCACATGGCCGTCATTTTGAATTTACCCATGATCCTCTACTCGGGGGGTAAAAACATAGGCTCAAAATGACCCCAATATGATGAACTACAAAGTGTGTCAGCTTTCAATTTTAGAAAAGTGTTAAGTTTGGTGAGGGGGGTTATCCCAGAATTTGGTAAACACAGAATGAACTAATGGGGTTTTGAAATAGCCTTCTTTGACAAGTTTCTACACTATGTTCTGCGGAGTTGAATGAAATGATCACATGTTTAACATGATGTAGCATATTTTGCTAAGCGAGCTATGAATAAACCATTTGCAGGTCTTTATATACGCGGATATTCTTTAATGGACGACGGCTGAATTATGAATGACGCTTGTAATTTATAAACACATCATCACCAAATAAGTCTACTTACTCCCAAACTGCATTTACTCTGAAAGATATATTTGACAATCACAAAGCGTTTCTCAAGGAAAGAGTTATTTGTCTTCCTGCGACTCATAACGATATACCGTACCAACAGTGTACTGGACTCCAAAAATGCAAAACAAAAACACCATAAAAAAACTAGATTCACAGCTGGTTCCAGAAGATGGATTTGAAGAAAACTACAGATAGCTCAAACAGCACATGATAGTTAGACCTATATTTCGGAAAAAATGCGACGGACCTTTCTCTTGTCCACTTTACGACCATAGACATGATGACAATTTGAAAATCGTAAGCTCTTCCTGGGACTTGCATATGGTGTATGCATATCTCGGCTAGCAGCATTTACTAGATCCTGTACATATGGTGTATGCATATCTCGGCTAGCAGCATTTACTAGATCCTGTACATATGGTGTATGCATATCTCGGCTAGCAGCATTTACTAGATCCTGTACATATGGTGTATGCATATCTCGGGTAGCAGCATTTACTAGATCCTGTACATATGATGTATGCATATCTCGGCTAGCAGCATTTACTAGATCCTGTACATATGGTGTATGCATATCTCGGCTAGCAGCATTTACTAGATCCTGTACATATGGTGTATGCATATCTCGGCTAGCAGCATTTACTAGATCCTGTACATATGGTGTATGCATATCTCGGCTAGCAGCATTTACTAGATCCTGTACATATGGTGTATGCATATCTCGTTAGCAGCATTTACTAGATCCTGTACATATGGTGTATGCATATGTCGGCTAGCAGCATTTACTAGGTCCTGTACATATGGTGTATGCATATCTCGGCTAGCAGCATTTACTAGATCCTGTACATATGGTTTATGCATATCTCGGCTAGCAGCATTTACTAGATCCTGTACCTATGGTGTATGCATATCTCGGCTAGCAGCATTTACTAGATCCTGTACATATGGTGTATGCATATCTCGGCTAGCAGCATTTACTAGATCCTGTGCATATGGTGTATGCATATCTCGGCTAGCAGCATTTACTAGACCATGTACATATGGTGTATGCTTATCTCGGCTACCAGCATTTACTAGATCCTGTACATATGGTGTATGCATATCTCGGCTAGCAGCATTTACTAGATCCTGTACATATGGTGTATGCATGTCTCGGCTAGCAGCATTTACTAGATCCTGTACATATGGTGTATGCATATCTCGGCTAGCAGCATTTACTAGATCATGTACATATGGTGTATGCATATCTCGTTTAGCAGCATTTACTAGATCCTGTACATATGATGTATGCATATCTCGGGTAGCAGCATTTACTAGATCCTGTACATATGGTGTATGCATATCTCGGGTAGCAGCAATTACTAGATCCTGTACATATCGTGTATGCATATCTCGGCTAGCAGCATTTACTAGATCCTGTACATATGGTGTATGCATATCTCGGGTATCAGCATTTACTAGATCCTGTACATATGGTGTATGCATATCTCGGCTAACAGCATTTACTAGAAAATGTGTAAAATGTTATCCATATTGATCAAGGTCATAATCAAAGTATTGCAAAACTTATTAAACAGGGCTGACAGCAAAATAGGAGCGTATCGTGCCACAATCAAAGCGTGACTGAGATAAATCGTTCTCTAGATAACGACTTCACAACGAATACTGAATACTGATAGGCGATATGGATTTGATATTTATGGAACATTATAATGTCTTCCCGGCATAATTGAATACAAGCGTCTAATCCGCCATTCAATATTCAGCCGTCGTCCATTAAAGAATATCCGCGTACATAATCCAAATACCTATACCATATAACAGCATTAGCACCAAATTGAAAAACAACAACAATCATAGTATACATTAATATAAGCTACTTTCCTGCAAGAGAGAAGCGGTCATCATTTTTCCATGATACCCACAAGACATCACGATGTTCCAATAATGTAAAATTCGTATCGCTGATCACTATTTTTAATCCATATGAGTTTCTTTGAAAAGTCGTTATCTAGAAAACGATGTATCTCAGTCACGCTTTGATTGTGCCTGTTCATATGAAAACCACGAGGGTCTTAAAGTACATGGGTTCATACGGCCCCTAGCCCCGGGTTAAGCGGAATTCGACGAGTTACGAAACGTAACATCATAAATCGTGCACGCTACGCTCGTATTTTGCCATCAGCATGTAATATTTTTCGCCAAATTTGCGAAACGGTGAGTAGAGGCTCTTGGCGGTGTAGCCATGTTTTATAAGTTTCTGTAATAACGTTTTGTGACGGTGAATAAAATCGTCACATTTAACACAAGATCTAGCAATTGCTACTAGACGAGATATGTATACGCCATACGAAAGTCCTACTGGAATATTGCTATACAGAAAGAGATAGTTTACAATGTCGAAATTGCGATCATTTCTTTTGTCGTAAAGTCGACGAGAGAGAATAATATACAAGCGTCTAGTCCTTCATTCAATATTCAGCCATCGTCCGTCGTCCGTTAGGGCTATTTGTAGTTGCCTTCAATCCCAGTGAAGGTTGATATATATCCTTCACTGTGTCATTTATATAGCAATTATCCACAGCGAGAAGATCGTCTATATAGAATTTGGTGAATGAGAATGAATGGGGTTGGAAATGATTTTGAAAGCGCCTGCATATAGTCGTATTCATAAGAGATTAAATATAGGTCAGCCAAAAGGAATGCACAATTAGTACCCATTTGAATACCTATATGCTGTTGATATATTGTGTTGCCAAATTTCACATAGATATTATTGATGAGAAATTCGAGCATCTCTGTAATCAAAGAAACATCCCATGAATGATATCCCTTGAAGGTAGTAGAGCTAAAGAATGGTTTATGGCTTCTGATATATCGGCGATCAGTTCTTCTTGAACACAGATACCATTCATGAACCTTGGCCGGTCACTAAGGTCTCGATGAAGGATTGTACATGTCTCTACGGTTTTGTGACCTTCGCATCAAGTTCTTCCGTAAGACATTTTGAACTGTTTAATATCCACATAAATTCACCGGCATAGTTTTTAGAAGTAGTGGCGCAATACCTTTCCAAAAATGCTTTTACCTTCTGAAGGGCCTTCGTCAACAGGGTTGAAAGAAGCTTGGTGGTGCAGCTTCTAGAACCTGTATGGTGATTTATGTATATTGGGAGGCCAGTACACTTTTGGTATATCTTCATGAGTTGTTGGAAGACAAATTCCTCTTTCCTTGAGAAACGTTTTGTAGTTGTTAAATGAATCGCTCAGAGTAACCGCAGTTTGAGAGTAAGTAGACGTATTTGATGATGGTGTGCTTATACTCAACTCTTTAATCAGCACCTGGTAATAGTAATATATGAATATTATATTATTTGGAGCTTTGTCTGCTGAGACTATGACGAATTTTCTAGAACTTCTTGCGATTTGAGGTTTCACATTACTTGTTTTACTTGGGGAAGGGTACTTCTGGCGGATTGTTATATGGCGGATTGTTTCAACGACCTTTCACAATCACAGCTATGGTCTCCAGACGTGTATACGTGTCAGTGAAACTCCTTGACAGCATTAGAGTAAAGTAACGCCATAGATCTTGGACGCTACACTCGTATTTTGCTATCGATCAGCATGCAACATGTATCGCCAAATTTGATAAACTTTGAGTGGAGGTGCTTGGTGGTTTAGCCCTGTTTTATAAGTTTCTGCAACAATGTTTTGTGACGTTGATTAAAATCACATTTAATACAGGATCTAGCAAATGCTAATAGGCGAGATATGTATATGCCATATGCAGATCACACTGCATGGAATATTACTGTCCAGAAAGAGATAGTTTACGATGTCAAAATTGTAATGATCTCTCTTATCATAAAGTCGACGAGGGAGAGGGCCCGCTTTATTTTTATAGAGATATAGGTCTAACTATGATATGCCTGTAGGGCTATCTGTGGTTTCCTTCAAGTCCAGTCAAGGTGGATATATATCCTTCATTGCGTCATTTATATAGCGATTATCCACAGCGAGAAGATCGTCTATATAGCGTTTTGTGAATGAGAAGGAACGGGCTTTGAATGGATCGGTTTTTGAAAGCGCTTGCATATAGTCATATTCATAAGAGAACAGATATAGGTCAGCCAACAGGGGTGCACAATTAGTATCCATTGGAATACCTATATGCTGTTGATATATTGTGTTGCCAAATTTCACATAGATATTTTTAATGAGAAATTAAAACAACTCTATAAACAAAGAAACATCCCATGAACGATATCTCTTGTATGTAGTAAAGCTAAAGAATGCTTTATGGCTTCCGACATTAATATATCTACAATCAGTTTTCTTGAACACAGGTACTATTAATGAACTTAGATGGCCAATAAGGTCCTGATGAGGGATTGTAGTATACGTAGACGTATTGGGAGTAAGACGTATTTGATGATATGTTTACACTCAATTCTTTAACCAGCACCTGGTAATAGTAATATTTACATATGAATATTATATTATTTGGAGCTTTGTCTGCTGGGAATATAACGAATTTACTCTGGAGATGTGCTAGAACTTCTCAGTACTTGAGTTGCTTGGGGGAGGTTACTTCTGTCAATATGGTGGATTGTTTCAGCGACCTTGCTCTTGGTGAGGTCCAGCCAATCAGCGAGTACTGTTAATTCAACTTTTTCTCGCTTAGACCAATCAATAACGTACTGTTCCAATGCAGACGGGACTATCTTCTGGTCGGCCTTCACATATGATACAACACATATCACGAATCGTTAGACTCTTGGTATGTGCTTTAGAATAGGTTAACCGTAAGACTATACTTTGAAGTCATGTGGCTCTGCCAGTATGTCGGCACCTCTTCCCACTTCCCTTATATGTGTTGTAATTCAGATTTAATCTTCTCGGCTCTCTACATTTAGGTCCCTTCTTCAGAAGCAATCTTAGGTCATTATCACTCACTATATCAAGGTTACCAGTCACAATATGTTTGCATGGTCTATAGATAAAGTTCGACGATTCACAATCACAACTATATCCTTCCGACGTGTATAAGCTCAGGTCAAAGTCATTCACAGCATAGTAATTGAATATTTTGTTGGCTATAGATTTAGTATACTTATATGAAAATGGAGGTTTTGTGAACTTAAAATAGTTTGGTACAGCGTTGCGTACCTCTGGATCATTCAGGATTCGAGGTAAATTAATGATGTTCAGTCCTTTATCTAAGTAGTTGAGAAAGACCTATTCCATGTAACAGCATTAGCACCAAACTAAACAAAACAACAATCACAGTATACATAAACATATGCTGGTTTCCTGCAAGAGAGAAGAGGTCAACAGTTTTCAATGATGCCGGGAACACATCGTGATGTTCCAAAAATGTCCGTATCGCTGATCAGTATTCTTAATTTATATGACATTCGTTTATAGATACCGACGAATCACAGTTACATGTATAAACAGTCGTCCAGTATTCGTCCAATCAATCTATTTGATGAAGTTAGAGTGATTACAACTATTACTTTCTATTGATATACTGTATTGGAAAGCAATACACGGCGGTCACATGAATTTGGAATAATAGCACAGCATTGCGAACCTCGGGGTCATTTAAAATTCTAAAGATGTGTATTGTGCTTTATCCTAATACAGAAGTTTCAAGAATAGCCGATCTTGTGGTGTTTCGATTGTTAATAAAAATACGCTATATCTTGACATATTTTTGTTAAAATTGATCTTATTTTACGTACGGACCTCTTTGGTCAACTGAGGATCAAAGGTTCCCCAGAGGTAGTGCATACATTACTGTACGCAAAATGTGTACACTACTGGGCGCGTTAAATAAACTCCGTTAGTATTTCACAGTAATATTAATTAAACTTTTCTTCGACCATGGTTGCGGTGTATCCGTTCGTGTAGAAAATGTCTGGTTGGATACAGTCTTCCATTCAAATAAGAGAAGTTACTTATTCGAGCTGATCTGTCATCACAGCTCCCGAACTAGCGTATCTAATTCGGCTTAAGACGTTGATAGGGGCCACTTCGTGTTCACTTCGTAGTTTCCAAATAGACATATGCAATAAAAGCGCGGCTGAGATATCAAGCCTACGTCCTAGAATCCTCCGTATTCCCGTCTGAATGTGAAGTGTGGAGGTAGGCTGGTTGCTTTTTAGTCGACAGACGTCAATTTTTTCACCTCTTAATTATCTCACCAGTTTTTGTTGCTCTATATGCTGGTATTCTGTTGGTGGACTGTTAATCCCCGAGACTCGTCCTCTGTACATGCCACTTGATAAATATATGTAGGTTTATTGTCTTAGTGGGAAATTTACCGCACGACGTCGGACATTACAGGTTAGTATTTCTTGGTATTCTTCCTATTTACCTAACGTTGAGGTGTTTACTCCATCAGACGCTATCGATGCTCATCCATCTCCCTAGTATAATCCGTGGCGTGTCCTACTCCTCCTCCACTCTACTCACTGCACAGCGACTCCTCCTCCTCCTCCTCCACTTTACTCACTGCACAGCGGGTCGCATAGGTGTGACGCGGGATAGGCTGGGGCGAGAGACCTGGGGTTTTCGCTACCTGAGATTCCATGGGCCAGGCTTTCACCCTACAGTAGAATGAGTCGATTGCGCATGCGCGATGAGTAGTAGTATAGAAAGGGCACGCGATCCCCTCATCCCTATAGGTGTGGCGCGGGATAGGGTGGGCAGAGAGACATGGGGTTTTCGCTACCTGAGATTCCATGGGCCAGGCTTGCACCCTACAGTAGAATGGGTCGACTGCGCATGCGCGATGAGTAGTGCGCGATGAGTAGCATAGAAAGGGCACACGATCTCTCTATCCCTATAAACTAACCCATGGGGGTGAATGAACCCATGGGGGTGAATGAGCCATGGGGTGAAATCCGTGGCGTATGAGGGTCGGCTCATGTGGGTTTCACTTCTTAAGGGTCGGCTCATGTGGGTTTCACTTCTTAATCCGTGGCGTATGAGGGTCGGTTCAGATCCCCTGGGGTGGGGACATGCCCCTGAGGGCAGTGGGTGGGTTCAATGAAAGCTCGTTATAATAAACTGAAATGAAACATTTATAAATAATGTTGGTATTTGTTATCAAATCAAACCTGCTATCAATGTATGCCATATTCTCCTGCTTGGAGGTCTCTGCAACAGAAAGATTATCTCCCCTTGATTGTCCGCTAGGTGGCGTGTCTCCGCGCATGTCCGTTCTCTTTTTCACGTGCGGCGTAAGGCGTGTTTTGCTTGAAGGCCACAGCGAGTGGGGAGGACGGGTTGGGCAAATTAACATTGATAGCAGGTTTGATTTGATAACAAATACCAACATTATTTATAAATGTTTCATATTTGTTGCTCAAATCTTCACCTGCTATCTAGTCCATGAGCTAGACCACTTACTGGTACCATCTTGAGGGGCAAAACGTCATGGTGATTTTCATGTTAGATTATATATGTAGAGTACAAAAAATCATGCTGGCCAAGTCCGGTCGGCAGCTTAGTGGCACAAAGTGGGTCAATCCAAAATGGCGGCAAATAGTTGCTATAATCCACAAGCTGCTATATGTAATCGACCTAATTTTCACTGATGGTTTTCAAATTGAACATATTGGTCGCAGCGTGAGGGGAGGTCAGGATGGGCACATTTATGTGATAGCAGGTTTGATTTGATAAAAAAATATTGAACATTGTTTATAAATGTCTTATATTTGTGGCTCGAATCTACACCTGCTATCACTGATGCCAGACTCCCAAAAGTGGTGGTTGGGACGCCGAACTTGTAGTTCCCGGCTTGAGATGCAGCTTAAGCCACATGTGATGATCTAGATCTGGTAACCTGAAAATACTCTTAGAGATTTCCCCCTGTCGTGAGAGAAGCGTAGGGATGTCAAAGAGCAACCAATAAGACGGCGAAGAAGGGGGGTGTGTAAATACCTAACCCAGGCCGACTACTGGGAAACTAGTAGATCATGTTGTACCGGTCTTGAACGATCTGTGAAATCCCTCCGCCTCCGGCATGGCTGTCAGTGATACTTACCTCAGGCTTGGGACTTGCTTGCTTGCTTGTTGGTCTTGACTGTGGTGTTGTTCGCCCCCCCCCCCTCCCTTTTTACGAGAGGGCTAGTGGACAATGCGCTGGGCTGCTACTACAGGTCTCAGTGATGTCAATCTGGCAGTCTGGACGAGATGTTTCGTAAATAGAAGCTGGTAAAAGTCGAGTTGGCTGTGCCTGCGCAGGAGTGGACTATATCACCTGACGATAGGTTCCTCCACAGGTGCCAGGAAATCGTGCGAAGATACTGATGCTAGTAGAGAAGGGGCATCCATTGCAAGTTGATACGCCTCGTGAATCATCTTCAGCCAGGGTGCTATCATATACTTGGTAACATCGGATGTCACCGTCCAGTGTGGTGATAGACATAATAGGCGTCTGAATCCCCTTGCTGGATCTGTACAAAGTAGATAATGGCGGATGGCTCTACTGGATAG
Organism: Hanleya hanleyi; assembly: GCA_036873755.1. NCBI lineage: Eukaryota > Metazoa > Mollusca > Polyplacophora > Lepidopleurida > Hanleyidae > Hanleya > Hanleya hanleyi. Next base: position 73,275 of record JAVTVY010018506.1, read on the forward strand.
AGAAAGAGCTCATCTTCCAATGCGTTGGCGAAGACCGAAAGTGCCGAAATCGAGTATAGGTGTTGTTCACAATGGCCAAAACGAGTAGGCTCATTCCTTGTATGAATTCCGGGATCGGGCGGAAGAATATTCTGGATCAACCCTCCGCTCCGGTGTGGGACTTCCTCTCCAAAGCGTCCCATTCAGATATCCCTGTTCCTAAGGTGAAGACCGTAAGGAAGGCTGTAAGATAATGTTTTTACTGGACTTGACTGTAGAAAGTTCGAGTGAAAACCGAAATAACGCTCTCAGGACGACCGCAAAGGTTCCACCTGTTTGAGTTCGTCGAGGTTGTAATGCGATATCTCGGAGTAGTGCAGAAATGCTGCCGGTCTGGCGGGTGTCCACCCTTGTGGACAAGCGTAACACCTTGGCTAGGGTTGATCTGTATCTTTCGATGGCACTAGCTGATGTTCACACTCGTGGACGGGCGTAACACCTTGACTAGGGCTGACCTGTAAACTTCACTGGTCCTGACCTGAAACTTCTTTCCAGACGTAGATGGAGTAGAAATCTGTTACTACCGAAGTAGAGGCACCAACGGGATGGATTCCTCGAGACCGGCACTTGAAATAAGACCACTTCGACTGGTACAGTTGAGGTGTGGAAGATCGGTTAGCTGATACCGTAGTTTCCGCAACTGTTCTAGATGAAAGCTAAGTAGTATACAAGGGTAAAATGAGGTCGATTGACCTCAGAAATTTGCATATGACCTCTGTGACGTCACGCGACAGCCAATCAGAAGCGAGTATTGTGTCACATGGGGTCATGTGTGGTGGTGGGTGGGTGGTGGGTTTAAGATGGCGGCTGTGGTGGTGGGTGGGTGGTGGGTTTAAGATGGCGGCTGTGGTGGTGGTGGATGGGTGGGTGGTGGGTTTAAGATGGCGGCTGTGGTGGTGGTGGATGGGTGGGTGGTGGGTTTAAGATGGCGGCTGTGGTGGTGGTGGATGGGTGGGTGGTGGGTTTAAGATGGCGGCTGTGGTGGTGGATGGGTGGGTGGTGGGTTTAAGATGGCGGCTGTGGTGGTGGTGGATGGGTGGGTGGTGGGTTTAAGATGGCGGCTGTGGTGGTGGATGGGTGGGTGGTGGGTTTAAGATGGCGGCTTGTAGAAAAACGTATAAAAGGAGGCGATTTTTAGGGGAGGGGAGTATTCATTGCACTACCTACCTGACTCACGTCACCAGCCTGCCTGCCTGCCTGCTTGCCTGCCTGCCTGCTTGCCTACCCGCTTGTATGACACGAAAGCATGAGACGTGGAGAAGATTTTCCCTGGGACCCAGCAGCACCTCCGGTTGAAGTCTTGCCTGAAGACGAGCGTGTCAGGGACATTTATCGACGTCACTGGGCTACCATACGCCATTGTTTTCACCGTGACCGTCGTCTATTGGACTTGTATAACTATCGACTGCAGGACCTTACGTATTTGTCTACCTATGCCGAGAACATTTTCACAGATCAGGTGACAGCGTTCAAGTTGAATATCACATTCGGGTACATTTTACGGCACAAGGAGACGGACCAGCTGCGGTATTATTATCCCAGCAATAATACCTATGTGTTTGATCAACCGTTCACGGTGACGGATGCGATTTCTCTGGAGCCACTCATCGACCAATTGACTACGTTGGATCCATTGGAATGGGCCCGGTTGCAACGCCCCAATACCCAATGGCTTGTGGAAATGGTGACCAACGTCACATTTTTCGTCACGAAAATGATAGATCATCCTATCGGTGCTCCTGTACTACTACCCCCGTGGTTGCTTCATCGACACGGTCTGTATGCATTAACAGGAGGGTCATATGGGCCCTACAAAGACCGGAAATGTCTGTTTCGGTGTTTGGCCGTGCATCTGGACGAGTGTAACCCCAAGCGTTGTGACAGAGTGGCCAATGACTATTGGCAACAGTATTTACAGCAGCAAGACTTGGATAAGCGGCACTTCCGTGGAGTTCCGTTCAAGAATTTGGATGACGTGGAAACACTGTTCAACATCAATATCTTTGTATACCGATTACGATGCGAGGAGGATACATTTGTGGCTGAATTGGTTCGTCGTTCAACAGAACGGTATGCTGCTACGATGAAAGTCAATGTGTTCGACGACAATGGCGTGAGTCATTTTTCGCTGATCTACAATATGAGCCAGTACGCTCAGTCTTTCAGTTGTACCCAATGCCATCGGGTGTTTCACCGTTCCACCCACTTACATCGCCACGAGAAAATCTGTGACAACAGTGTCAAGCGAGTATATCCGGGTGGTGTGTATCATAATGCACCTACTATTTTCCAGGAACTGGCCGATGAGGGTGTGATCATACCGGATGTGGATCGTTATTTTCCCTACCGGGCGTGTTACGATTTTGAGGCCCTGTTGGAGCCCATGGACATGTTTTCAGCGAAAACGCAGTGGACGCAGCGCCATATTCCTCTGAGTGTCAGTATTTCCAGCAACGTACCTGGCTATGACGCTGCACCGGTATGTTTCGTGTCCACGGGAGATTCCCATGAGTTGATCATCCGCATGATGGAGTATTTAGAGGAAGTCAGTGCGGCTAGTACAGAACTATTGGTGTCCAAGTTCCAGTACGTACTGGACCAGCTGGACGATCGGATTCCTATACCGGGTGTAGCGTTTAGTGACGATGAAGAGTCCGAGTCCGAGTGGGAGCCCGGTGGGAGCCCGAGTCGCAGCCCCTGCAGTCGCAGGATGTGCCTTTACCGAAACCGTATGCGGAGAAATTGAAAGTGCGCTTCCTACAATATCTAGGCCAGTTACCGGTGCTAGGTTTCAATTCGGGACGCTATGATTTGAACATGGTGAAGGAATTTCTTTACCCCTACTTGGCCCAGTCGAATACCCTCAAGTCCGTGATCAAGAAGATCAATAATCATATGGCCCTCACTACCACATCACTGCATTTCCTGGATGTACGGAACTACTTAGCTCCTAATTGTAGCTATGATCAGTGGGTCAAGGCATATAACTGTGCACAAACCAAAGGGAGGTTCCCTTACACGTATATATCAACGCTCGATCGTTTGCAGGAAACACAGTTGCCACCCCGGCACGCCTTCTTTGATGATTTGAAGCAAGTGGAATGTCCGGAAGACACGTACCGGGAACTACAGCAGGTATGGAACGATCAACATATGCACACCTTGCGAGATTTCCTGATATGGTATAATAACCTAGATGTGGTTCCTTTCCTGGAAGCGGCCGAGAAAATGGTGCAACTCTTTCGTCGCCAAATGCACGTCGACATCTTCAAGGAGTGCTTGAGTTTACCGGGTCTGGCGCTTCGCCATCTTTTTCAAGAGTGTGCTACGTACTTCTCGCTGATACAGCAAAAAGATGCAGACATGCATGATTGTCTAAAGCAGAACATTGTCGGCGGACCGAGTCTTATTTTTCACCGTTATCACGAGAAGGACGTCACTACTCTTCCCAGTGGAAAACCCTGTGCTAAGAATGCCTTGTACCTGTGGTCGCTGGCCCAACCTATGCCCAGTGGCCATTATACATGTTGGTTGGCGGAAGATCGGCATTTTACACCGCAACGTACACCCTACAAGCATCTGGCTGATCAGTGGTTGGATTGGGAAGCCTATCGACGGGCAATTTATATACGACACCAAACCAACGCCACAGAGAAGCGCATAGGAAATCGTCGACTTCCCGTCGATGGGTTTGCCCTGGTGGGTAGCACACCCACCGTATTCCAATTTTACGGTTGCTATTGGCACGGCCACGGATGCCATTTCAGCGCTGGACGCTTCAACGAACGACGTGGAAAAACACCGGAAGAATTACGGGAAGAAGTGGTGGAGAACTGTGATTATGTGAAAGAGAGAGGATACCATCTGATTGAAATGTGGGAGTGTGAATTTCACACGATGTGCCAGGCCCTGCCCCATTTACGACGTTTCCTAAAAGAGCGTGAGTGCCCCTTGAGTCGTCGGCGACTTCTGAGTCTGCCACAGATGTTGGACGCCATTCGTTCGGGGGACCTCTACGGCTTTGTCGAATGTGATTTGCATGTTCCCGACACTCTCAAGCCTCTCTTCGCCCAGTGCCCGCCCATCTTTAAGAACACGCTGGTGGGTCGGGCTGATATTGGGGACACCATGAGGACCTATGCGGAGCAACACGAGTGTTTGCCTCAACCTCGACGGATGTTGTTTGGTAGTATGTGGGCCGAGAAAATCTTGCTGGGCACTCCCTTACTGCAGTGGTACATGAACCACGGCTTGGAAATTACCCAAATATATCAAGTGATACAGTACGTACCCGACGCTTGTTTTGCGGAGAATGCCGACATCGTGACGTCGGCCCGTCGTCAAGGTGATGAATACCCGAGTGTGGCCATCATCGGTGAATGTTGGAAGTTGACTGGCAATGGTTATTATGGAAAAACGGTTACGAACCAGGATAAGCACGTCAACGTGAACATTTGTACTACTACCCAAGCCCGCAAAAAAGTGAATTCTCCTCTGTTTCGCTCCGTGGAGGTTATCGATGACGACACCTATGAAGTCGCTTCAGCCAAGAAGACTATCCGTTACAACCTACCCCTGCAGATTGGATGTATGGTATATCAGGTGGCCAAGCTGAGGATGCTGCAGTTTCTGTATGATTTCATGGGTGTGTATTTTAATCCATCAGACTGGCAACTCATGGAGATGGATACGGACTCGGCCTACATGGCCGTCTCTAATGCGGATTGGGAGCCCCTGGTGAAACCGGAGTTACGTACCCAGTATGAAGCGGAACGCGACCAGTGGCTACCTCGACGTGACCATTACCAGTACGATAAGCGTACGCCGGGCCTGTTCAAGCTGGAGTGGAGTGGGGATGCTATGATTGGTCTCTCCTCCAAGACGTATTACTGTTACGGAGGAGGAGGAGGAGGAGACGAAAATAAGTTTAGCTGCAAAGGGGTGAGCCGGCGCGATCCCAACATCGACAAAGCCTTGTACTTGAACGTGCTGCAAAGCCAGGCCAGTGCGAGTGGTACTAACCGAGGATTTCGGGTGGTGGATCACCAGATGCGGACGTACATTCAGCAACGAGACGCCTTTACCTTCTTTTACCCGAAACGAAAAGTGTTGGCCGATGGTGTGAGCACCACTTACTTGGACTTGTGAACAATGTCGAACTATAACTGTTGATACACAAATGTAAAAGTCAGGATGGCCGAGTGGTCTAAGGCGCCGGTATTAAGTGCTGGTCGGCGAATGCTGGCGTAGGTTCGAATCCTACTCCTGACATAACTTTTTTGTACCTTAATCCTACCACCACCACTACTATTCTATTTGTACCCTGTGTTCTATACCTTCTTGTGGACTTAAATAAAAAAAAAAAGTCAAACCCCCATCATTTTTTGTGTTTTTTCATCAATTTTTATTCAACATCAATGAACGTCAGAACAACAACGTCATAACAATAACGTGATAATAAAAACAAAAAAACAAGTGACCTGCGCGCAGTGCATTTTTAAGTTAACCAGAGAAATGGAGCATGCACATTAAAACGAGAGGCCGTCCAGTCATAGACCAGGACATCACGGTCTTCGGCTTGACAATAATCATCAAACATGTGTACGATGGTTGGCATAGAATGTCCTCTACTGCGGTGAGTGAGATAAAACACACAGTACTGTCCGCACACACTACTCAAGGGTCCTTGTAATCTTTGAGTATTCCAACGCCACATTGTAGTAGAGACGTCCATGAATTTCACCAAATCGGCATGTAGGGGTGCAAGTCCGTAGGAATCAAAGTATTCGCCTTGGCCTAGGGTGTCCACGTACACAGCTACCCAATG